>OY757920.1:15593986-15763986 GCA_963585895.1 Sepioteuthis lessoniana | reverse complement strand
GATTTCATTTATAGCCGAATTATTTGCCAACGCTAAACGTTTCAGTTATTACGCAAAACCTTCATCAGGGCTCCGAAATATATAATGTTTCTTCTCAATTTTTAAAAAGATTGAATTTACATTTTTGAATGAAGCGAAAAAATGAAAAAGGTTGAAATATTTATTTCAAAACCGTGTGATGCATCTAGTGTTCAAAATTCATTTTAGAAACTTAATATATTTCCTTAAACACACACACACACACACACACACACACACACACACATATATATATATATATATATATATATATATATATATATATATATATATATAATTGATGAAACCAAACAATTTCAAATTAGGGATTTTGTTACTTTTAGCACTAAGTTGACTAAATAAAGAAATGGGTTGAAAAAAAGTGTCTTTGTTTATAATGTTTAAGTGGGAAATGATGCCAGATTCAACTATCTTTCGGCGTCTTTTGTAATGCATATAAACTAACATTTTGAAATATTTAATGTTAAAGTTGGGATTAGTCTCTGAATTATGTCTGACCATACGATTATGTCATCATCATCATGTCGTGCCGCTAGCACGGATATCCCTGACCCTCTCTCTCGCCACTTTTCCCTATCGTTCATCGCCTCTGGCGGGTCTTCAGGGCTACATCCCGTATCCTCACATTGCTGCTGTATGTTTGTTTTAGCTGGTCGTCCTGCTTTTGCTCGGCG
This sequence comes from Sepioteuthis lessoniana, assembly GCA_963585895.1. Taxonomy (NCBI): domain Eukaryota; kingdom Metazoa; phylum Mollusca; class Cephalopoda; order Myopsida; family Loliginidae; genus Sepioteuthis; species Sepioteuthis lessoniana. Next base: position 15,763,273 of record OY757920.1, on the reverse strand, counting down.
ATATGCGGGGGTCCATTGGAGTACATCACTTATGAGCTCGTCTCTGCTTCTCCGGCAGTGTCCTGCGTGTTTGGTTCGTCTAATTTGGATAGTTTTCGTGATGGGAGGCAGGTGGCCGTATAGTTGGTGTTTGTGTGGTGTTACCGCCAGGACTTATTCAATATTGCTCGCAACATTCTTGTGTAATTGCCGTCTAGCTTCTTCTCTAGCCGTTTTGTTAGCGTCCAAGTGGTGCATCCATACAGCAGTATGTACGTTTCCTTTTATCAAGTCCCTTTTGTGTTCATAAATTCATTTTTGAAGATTATGGGATGTTTCCTTCACGTAATTTTTTTTATTACAATCCAGATATTTAGTTGCGTTAACTCCATATCAGATTTAATATGGATATTGTTATTCTAATTATTGATTAAATATCTAATTCATTTTGGAGAGTTAGTAACTGTTTTGATTCAAAGGCCTTTTAATATTTTTCAATAATGTTATATATCTGTGCAATCAAATATTGTTTGACATTTTTCATTTACGTTTGTGAGTTTTGAGAGATTTTATTTTAGCACGTGGTATAAAGGATTTAGTTTATTGAAATTGTGCGAAAGATTTTCTATGCAGTCAAATTCAGCATTTGGGGGTGCAAATCCTAAGAGCTGTTCGGTAAAAACCTATCATTATTCCCCTTTTTATTTCGGTGTTTTGACCCGGGTAAAAAAGTTTATCATATTTACCAACCCCTCCGCTCGGTAAGGATATGACACAAGGTCAATTTTTAAGCAGAGTTTAGCAGTTTGAATTCAGGGTATTCCTTCTCCGAGATTAGTTGCCTCAGCAAGGCTGAAGAACCCAGTTTGTCCTACTATTTATCCATAGCTGGAGGGAGAATAATGGGATTCATACCTTTCCCAAGGGTATTAGTGCTATGTGAAATGCAATCAGTCTCGTCCAGGATCTGAACTCGTGTCGCCGTGTCCATTTCCTTCGACGATAACCATTACACCACAGGCGCCTCCCCCCCCAAAAAAAAGGTTTATGGTCGATTTCATTATTGAATTTGTGACGGACTTTAAATTCCTTTTAGTTGTTATAAGTAAAATATCCAAGAAAGGTGAGATGTTAGTTTTTAGTTCGTTAGTAAAATCTACGGTAGGTTCAATTTTGTTGAGTATATCCGCAATGTTTGTGAGGTTATTATTCTATGGATATATAAGTAACATATCATCTATATTATAGCAATATAATCTTTGAGTATTATACATTTAAAGGAACAATATTCAAGAAATTCAAGGAAAAGGCTTGCGAAAACATCACTCAGAGGTGAGCCCATGGGTATACCATATTTTTGTTTATAAAAAATACTGTTTCATTGAAAAAAAACCAATGCTAATGTACACATTTAATTATTTTGTTAACTGATAAACCCATATTTTCTAGAGGTGAATTTCAAAACGTTTAATAAATTTTTTAACAGGAATATTGGTGCATAATAATTTTATGCAGTGACTGGTGAGATATCTGTTTTCTGTGTTTAAGGAATTGATGTGGGAATTGCTAATCATACCAAGGAGAGAAGGGTAACATTTTAGCAAGAGATTTTGTGATACTACAGCGTGTGGTGGTGGGGCAGTTTTTATAAGAAATAATTTCTTGTAAAGGAATTCTATGTTTATGAGGTTTAGGAAGCCTATAGATTTTAAGGATTATAGGATAATTATAAGTTAATGAAGACCGGAATTTATCTTTTTTAGTGGTTAATTTTCAATAAAACTTATTAAAACATCTACATTTCTAATTACGATTTATTGAAATGTTTTTAATGTTTATTTTTGTTATTTATCAACACGGGTCAACAGGATTTTTGGTGCGAAGAAACAATATCCGTTTTTATTTAATTAATTTGATGGTGCTAATTCCGAAAATAACTTTAGTTTTTCATGGTTAGCAACTCTTTTTGCGGTACTGTAACTGCTCAATTTTGGAAAAGAAAAGATCAATCTACGATCTTGGCTGATCACAAAATTCAATTAATAAAGGTTTTAGGAACCCATCAATTTTCTGATAAGCTGAGCAAATTATGTCAGCCATCTGAAATAAAATATTCTTAAAGTAAAAAAATGTTGTTTTTTTTGTAAAAAAATTTACAATAGGAATATCGAATTTTTCCAATTGATCGCCAAAATTCAAATTAATTGATAAACTTTATATAAACTTTATAAACTTTATTAAAACTGATAATTAAGGTGTCTTTAAAAAACCCTAAAATCTTCTGTTTGATATTCATAAATTTATCCCATCACTTTTGTCCCTTCACTATAAAAGGAAACCAAATACATTTAGAGCTTTTGTTTTCACATTTGGAAAGAAACTCCAACTAATGACATTGCAATTGAATGCACGTTATTCCATTGTACATGCTGAAAATCATGAAAATGATTTCACCATAACATCAGGGAATTTATTAAGGATGATGAATTTGTTAGTTTAATGAATGGCTTGGAATTAAGCGCTTGGACATCATTTGTTGATGTAGAGAAAAACTTCTTCGGCAATCGCTGAGCTGAAAACTACAAGGAGTTAGTGGAAAAATCTACAGAACAGGCGCTAATTTGAGTATTAAGGTTCATTTTTACTTATAAAAATTTTCCATATGAGTGATGAGCAACGGAAACAATTCCATCAGGATATCGAAACAATGGAAAAACGCTACTAGGGACGGTGGGACAAACAAATAATGGCTGACTACTGCTGGAGTATCAAAAGGGACTTAGATAACATTGAATATGACAGACAATCAAGAAAGAGAAAATTTTTGCCATAATTCTTATGTTCACGAAGGTTTTATTTCTGCTGTTAATTTATTAAATGTTTTGATGAAAATATTTGTTGGTCTTGGTATATTTACTCTTATTGTTTTTAAAGACTTAGGGTCTGATTGTAATTGCGAAAATGACATTTCTCTCTAAACGGATCAATACTTATTGTTTTAAATCCGAATAGAGAGGTTTCTACGGTTTTACGAAATCAGTCAATATTATATATACAGAAAACAAATGAAAAACGTTTTTTTCCAGTGCAGAGACATTTTTGTACAGCAAAAACGGTAGCTAACCAAGAAAAAAATGGTCATCTTAGGATTTAGCACCCTCAAATTAGTAAAAGAAAATGTTTGGTGCCTAGACGTCATTTCAAGTATTTTTTTTTTGTTCTTGACCAGCGTAATTCCATTAATTTGTTTTTGTGACGTTCTGCAAAATGACGTTCTCCAAAATGACAAGACATCAACAAAATGACAAGACATCCACAAAATGACGTTCTCCAAAATGACGTTTTCCAAAATGACAAGACATCAACAAAATGACAAGACATCCACAAAATGACGTTCTCCAAAATGACAAGACATCAACAAAATGACAAGACATCAACAAAATGATAAGACATCCACAAAATGACGTTCTCAAAAATGACAAGACATCAACAAAATGACGTTCTCCAAAATGACAAGACATCAACAAAATGACAAGACATCCACAAAATGACGTTCTCCAAAATGACAAGACATCAACAAAATGACAAGACATCCACTTTTATCAGAAGGTGCGATGAAATAAAATCATCCTCTGAATTTTTTGTATTTTTTCCTATTTGTACATACCATTGGATTTATGTCCATTTGTTGAAATTGTGACTTTTCCATTCACCTTCGAAATTAAGAAGAATCGCTACCTTTGTCAAGTTATATAGAAAGGTGCTTAGAAACTTGTGGAAATAAGTAGTTGTTCTGGTGACACAGATTTATAGAGAATCAATAATCTGAAAAATTAGCAGGCATAGTTTGTTTATTTTGATTTATTGCATATCAACTTTTGTCGGTTAATTAATGCCAAAACCATTTTATACAAACAAACTGTTCCATTTCAAACAATTCAGCTTAGCATAGGTACACATTTTAATTGTCAAAAACGTTTCTATTTCAAGCAATTCAATTTAGTCAAGCAGTTCTAATTCAAACAATTTAGTTTAGCGTAGTACAGTTTAAATGTCAAAAACAGTTCTATTTCAAGCAATTCAATTCAGCATAAGTACGCAGGTTAGTTCTAGATTGCGGGTTTGAGTGGACCTGGGAGTAATGGTAATGAAGTGGTACTCCACATTCCTGCAATGATCCAGGACTGAATCTTCAGATGCAGTTTAGTGTCATACCCAGGACGATACTTTAGTTTGACCCATAGATTGGACCTTAATAGGTGCTCCTATGCCAGGTCAGAGTAGACCAGGGAGTAATTGCAATGAAGGGGTATTCCACATTCAGGACTGGAGCCTCACCATCGGATGGTTTAATGTTATATTACCAGGACACTTGTTCAGGCGGTTGATTTACCCCTCTGTAGGGATGCAGTTGTTATATCGTAAAACTCCTGCCGACTGGTCTGAGGTTTTCTTTTCTTTTTTAATGCAATCTTCTGATTAGATATGAATGGACAAAAACCTCACGTCCATCCTTCTTCTCTTTGAGGATTGTGTTATATAACACGTGAAACTTTTAGTCACAGGGCTAAGAAAAAAGTAAGTTAGTTTATATCTATCTATCTGCATGTGTGTGTGTGTGTGTGCTCAGCTGGGATGGACATTATTTTTTGACGAATGATTTTAAAAATGTGGACTTTTGTAAAAAAAAAAAAAGAAGAAGGAATTAATGAAAAACTCATTTTACGAAAATGAATATTCTAACGAAATCAACCAATAAAGAGGACTTGACATTGTAGGAGAGGATACATTTGTTTAAGAGCAAAGATGTTTGAAATTTAAAGTAAGGACAGAATAACAGTACATTTAACCTTTATATCGGTGGTAACAATAGCATTTTAATAGCAATTGCAATTGGGGTAATAATTTTTGTCAAAGAAGTATAAATCTTTTTTAAATTTCCAAACCAGGCATATTTTTGTTACTTAGTTTGAGATCATAAGACAAATAAATAAATCTGGATGATTATTTCTTGTATAAGAAGAATATAATACGATGGTTTCTTTTTCTTTTAGGTGACAGAATGAGGACAAGTGGCTATCCAGCTATTGAGGACACAGTTAAGTTGTAAACTATTCTTGTAGTTGTTGTCATTTCTTTCGCTGCATCGAAGCTTGTTTGTGTTGACATTCGGGCATGAGGTCAAAGAAGTAGGTTAATAAGGGACAAACCTCTGGACGATACACAACCAAACGTGATTATCTACTATAAAAACATCACTTTACTACAGGCAAAGGCGTCTGTCTTCTTCGCTCAGTAAGTTGACATCGAGTGTTTTATTCAAACAACTGAATCCTGGACTAATTTTTCATTCCATCAACTCATTTTAAAAATATGTTTGTTGTAGTGCATTCTAAAGACTGAACATTAGGATTTTCTATCAAATTATTTTTCTCTTTTTTTTAATTTCATATAAATGTAAATATTCCATACCTATCTTTAAGCAAACGTCATCCTGCTTTTAGCACATACAAACGTCTAAAATTCAGTTTTTTTGCGCATCACTTTGATAGTTCTGTCTAGATTGTAGAATTTCAAATATATTGATTTGTATGACAGGCATTATTTGTTGATTGAGCTGTGATATAATACGTGGTTTTAGTTCATGAAAATAATTAGAATCGTTTTCGATGAATTGTAATGTCCTAACGTCTAAAATTCAGTATTTTTGCGCATCACTTTGATAGTTCTGTCTAGATTGTAGAATTTCAAATATATTGATTTGTATGACAGGCATTATTTGTTGATTGAGCTGTGATATAATACGTGGTTTTAGCTCATGAAAATAATTAGAATCGTTTTCGATGAATTGTAATGTCCTAGGCTAACACTGAAACATCCGCACGGTTTCAGATATTTAGCAAGTACAAGTTAAAAGATCTGTAAGCATTGTACACAAAATCAATAACTGCTATTTGTCAAGAATCCAATATAATTGGCTTAAAGAACAGCGCTTAATCCGAGAAATGCTTATCATTTTGTGTTGCTCACAGTTAAGTCTACATAAAAAAAAATGACAGAAAAAATGAAGTGAAGAGAAAGAGGGAAAATACAATTGATTTTACTCTGAATTATTAAACAATCCAAATACCTTTTTTTTTAATAATCTGATACACATAGCATTCAAATCGAAATCTTAAATCGCTTGAACTATGTATTTTATTGTTTTTGTATCTGTTGTGGACCAGTAAAGGGTCCGAACAAAGTATATTAACGAAAGTATAATACAACATAGATAAAAAGGTGTTGAACGTCAGTCTGACTGCCAAAGTGTTAGGCTGGGGAGAACTCGGTATTTGTCATCCGTCCCACCGCCGAACAAGTATGGTACAAGGCCATTTTAAAGATTGGTCCGGTCACAGGACAGCAGCCCATACGCGTCCGGCATTACCAAAAATACCTTCGGCCCCCTCGGCATTCCCCTTATCAGGGTCGCCTCAGGCGCCAGGCAATAAACCTACCTCCCAGAGCTTAAAAGCCTGGGGGGATGGCCCCAGAGGAAATGGTGGGTCAACAACCCAGCACTCGACCAGATCCGCGCCCGAGTCAAACACGGCCGACCAAGGCTGGGGAGAACTCACCTTTATTTCTTTGTAAGTACAAAGAAGGCACGAGGCCTTAAGGTTTTTGGGGAGGGGAAGGGAGCGGTCTTGCTTTTCTATATATTCTAAAGGGACCTAGCTAGCCACATTCGCCGACCCATTCAACAGTACAATATATAACCATTCATCCTTCATCATGCGCGCAGCAGTTACCAAAATACCGCATTTGCTCTATGAAGAAAACCTACTTAAAACCCAAAAGTGGTATATGATTTTTATTTACAAAATATGGTTTATGTACAATGAAATGATGGGAATGGGAGAAAAAACCCCGAAAAATTATATATACAAGAGAAACAAAGAAAAATTCCCCGTTTGGTTTCCCTCTATAAAATTGGAGGCCGACTGTTTTCCGGGTCGAAAGAAACCGGAAACAAGCCGGACCTGCCCTAGGTGGGGCGGGAATACTAATCTACAGAGATAAAAGAAATAAAGGGTCGGGAGCGGTATGGGTCGATAGAAGTAGGTAATATGATTTTTTATATATGAATGTTCAAGATCTTCAATAAAAGCGGGCTGGAATTCAGGTTGGGGTACAAAAATAATAGGGAGGGGGAAGATCTTGAGAAACTAACGACTAGATGATGGGGACAATGACTCACAACATACTGCTAACTAGGTTACAAGGGAAAAACAATTTTACTTACCAGGGATGGGGTCCCTAAGGACCCGTACCGTAGACGCCATGGGCCGGCAGAGGAGGGAAGGATGACTCCAACATTGCCCCCTTTAGTACGACCAGGCTCGCTGCAGTCACCCACCTTTTGCTGAATGTTATGCGATCCAAGCGTTTTCTATCGCATCTGATTTTGACCCTCAGCTGATGCCGAAAATACAAAACCAGATCACGATGAGAAAAGTTTGCATCGTCATACAATCCCTTGTTTCGCGTCGTCCAAATCACCATTCGGGCTACAGCTAGGATCGCGAGAAACACCACACGCTTCTCACCGTGAAACGGAGGAAGAACGTTGTCTACGACGTAACCAACGTCGAGCAGCACGAGCTGTTTGGGTTCGATGCGAGCCGTCTACTCCCCGACGTGATCCCAAAACGGGCGGACTTCCAAGCCACTGCTGCAGCGAGGGCAATCAGGCATGTCTGCCAGGCCCGCTCTGAAGTTCAAGCCGCGAAGGGATAACGCATTCCGAACAAGTCGCCAGGTGAGCGAGAACTCGGAGTTGTTCAAGAAGCTCGATCCTGGCGCCCAATTCCAGTGAGAGCGGATCTCCTCCGCCGTCCAGCCGCGCCGCTCGCTGAGAGGATCAGAAGCGGAACCCACCACTAATTCCCGATACAGCTCCTTCCGAGGCCATGAAAGGTCACTGGACCCAAGAAGGTTACGAAGGGCCTTTCGGCACTCGCGGACAAACAGTGCTTCGCCCAAAGGCCTACGTCGACCTTCAGCCTTTGGGTCTGACTTGAGGCGAGGAAAAGTCCGACTCGCCTTTCGTCTCCACACTGAGTCCCCCGTCAAAACACGGCCCAGATATGCAAGTCTTTCAGCAAGCCAGTGGCTCTCCAGATCAGGCATACCCAAACCCCCGTTGCGTGTACGTTGGATACAGACCTGTCTACGGACCATCGGCCTTGCACCTCCCCAGACAAGTCTGGAGAGGGATCGTTGCAGCGCCAACCGATGTGCCTTAGGTAGAGGGAGTACAGCCAATCGGTAAAGGATCAAGGGGAAGACGTACGCGGTGCACGCCTCCGCCCTGCCCTTTAAGGACAACCTCCTTGAAAGCCAGATTCCCACCTGAGCATTCACCTTAGCATGTACTTCCGACCAATTTCGCTCCAGTTGGAGGTCGGGCCCAAACCACACCCCGAGGATGCGGATGGGTCCGTCACTCCAGCGGAAGGGCCCTGGAAGAGTATTGCTACCCCTCCAAGCACCAAGCCGCAAACCTTCGCTTTTGTCAAAATTGACCTTGGCCCCTGCAATCCGCTCATACTCGACAACCGCCTCTTTCACAGCCTCTATATCCCGGAGGCGGGATACGAAAACTGTGACGTCATCAGCGAACGCGGAAACCCTAGCCGCAAGGCGGCCAACGAATGGGATACCGCGCAGTGCCGGACTTGTCCCCTTATCCCTAAGCCTGCGCAGGAGGGGCTCCAACGCGAGGACATAGAGAAGAGGAGACAGGGGGCAGCCCTGCCGAACCGATCGCTCGATCGCGATCACCCCCGAACGCCTTCCGTTCACCTGCACCACTGCCTGAGGGTTGTGGTACATCATGCTAATCCATCTGCGGAACTCCGGTTTGAATCCGGCAGTCTCCAAAACAGACGCCAAGAACCGATGGTCTACCCTATCGAAGGCCTTGGACTGATCTAAACTGATCAGCGCGGATTCGGTGTCGTCTTTTATCCCCTCTAGGACCTCGCGAATCAAGTGCAGGTTGTCCTGGATCGATCTTCCCTTCACAGCAAAGGTCTGTTCGGGGCCGATCAGATCACTAATGACAAGCTGTAAACGATTCGCTAAGACCCGGGCCAAAATCTTTAACTCTGTGTTAAGCAGAGTTATGGGCCTGTAATCGTCTAAACCCTCCCAAACATGCCTGCCACCTTTCTTCAGCAATGTGATCACGCCCTTAGTAACGCTACCAGGGATGGTTGAACATATCCGTCAGAATAGGCACAAACATGTGCGACATCCTCAAGTACACTTCGTAGGGCAAACCATCTAGTCCCGGCGACTTGTTGAGGCCGACTTGCTTCAACGCATCACGGACTTCGCATTCAGTAACCACACCCTCGCAGCTAGCCGCTTCAGCCGCCCCAAGACGGGGGAAGTCGGCCAGATAGCTACGAAACTCCCGGAGCGGGAGATCAGTGCAGCGGGCAAAGCGATCCCGAAAGTGCGCCCGAAAGGCGTCACGTATCTCACGACCTGATCGCAGCAGACGCCAGTCCGGGGTCTTGACAGATGCGATGTACCGATCGGGGAACCTTCGCACTTCTTCTTCACGCGCAGTCGCGTTCGATTTCACAGCTTCGTTGAGAACTCTTTTTAGCCTAGATCTAACTACTGATCCCTTGTAGCGCTCGCTACTCTCACGCTCAAGGTCCCTCCTAGCTAGCTCTACACCTAGGGAGTCCCCCCCAGCCACCACCCGGGAAAGTCTATCATCTATAGATTTCGCCTTCGCGGTCCCATCTAAGTTGAGCTGTCGACCGTACTTGGTGGCGAAATCTCTAATCCTATGCTTAAGAGAAACCCACCACCTATTCCCGGTAACCGCCCCCACTAACGACCGCTGAATTAGGGATTCCAGCCGGTCCCGGAAGTCCCGTATCTCCAGTAAGGAGGTATTGAACTTCCAGTAGCCGGCTAGACTAGGTCTATTAACTAACCGCAGACTGACTCTAATGAGTTTATGGTCAGTCCACGCTATCAAGTGGAACGTGGGACAACTAACAAAATCAATGTCAGCTCTTCTCACTAACACTCCGTCCAAGTAGGAACCTACTTTGGCAGAGGGCGAGCTATCTAGCCACGTCCACATCTCCCGCCCTGGCTGATCAAGACGAAACCTGTCGACGAGACCGTGACGAGTCACGAAGCCGACAAGGTTGCTCTCACACCTTCCCGCACTACTAGCTCCCCGACCGACCTTATCTATCTTGGGATCAAGGATCGCATTCCAATCACCCATTAAGACTAGCCGCTTCGTATCGTCCAGGAACGACGCCAACCGACGAAAAAAGGAAACCCTCTCCGCAGCAATATTGGGCGCATAAACCGCAACCAGATGAAACTTGAAACTTTTCACGGCAACATCGGCCACAACCAGCCGGCCCTCGTCACCTGCAAAAACAACGTCAACATCAGCATCAAGGCTGCGTCCAACTAGCAAAGAGACCCCAGCGCTGGTGCGGCTGCCGTATGCTGAGAAAACGTTAAAGTCGCTTTCCAGCACCCGACAGTCGGCACCGCAAGTGAAGTGAGTCTCCTGCACTGCAGCAACACTCACTCCGAGGTTCTTGAGTTCAGCAAGCAATCCCTCAGTCCCCTCACATTCAAACTGGCAAGGTTTAAAGCCATCAATCCAACTTACCTTACTCGTGGTGTAATGGTTAAAGCGATGAACTGCGGAATCGTAGTACGCGAGTTCGTACTCCAGTTGCGCTATTACGTTCACTTTCGGGCAAATACCCTTGGGAAAGGTATGAACCCCCTTATTCTCCCTCCAGCTATGGGTAAATAGTAGGACGGACTAGGTTCTTCAGCCTTGGTGAGGCAACTAGTCTAGGAGAAGGAAAACTCTGAATTCAAACCTGTTAAACTCCGCTTAAAAATTGACCTTGTGTCATATCCTGCCCGAGCGGAGGGGTTGGTAAATAGTACCTTACTCAGTGTCGACTACGGGCCGGAAATCCTTCGGGGTGAGGATGCCGACGGCCTGACGCAGGGAACCGGTGCCGAGCTCAGTACTCACTCGGTCGTCCCTGCTAATTCCTCCGACATCCATGGGATACCTCAGTTTTAGGGACCTATAAAATGATGAGTGAACTAAAATCGGGACCCTGCCCGAGCAAAAAGGAAGCATTTTTTTGAGGGAGGAATGCTCCAATTCCGCCAGCCTTAAATTTGCACAGCTGGCTTCCTAAATGAAGCGCCACAGCTCCCTTGTACGGGTACCAGCTGCGCGAACAAAGGTGGTCACCTTGGCTGCATCCCTAAACAAGTATGGGTTTGCTATGGATTTTTCATTGATGGATTTGAATGAAAATAGTGGTTACAGAATTGTCTTTAATTGATGATCTGTGATTTTAGATGGGTCTGGTTCTGAACAAAGGGTGATTTCAATTAATGGTTTTCGGACTTCATTTGTTGCTGAATGAGTTCTTGTCTGTGTGGGTGACGGTGATGGTGATTGTCCAATTCTGTTGACTGATCTGGATCGGGAGAATATTTTGGGAGTGGTGATTGGAGAGAGAGAAGGAAGAATTGGTAGGAGGGGGGGGGTTCTTTTTGTATATGTTGAGCTGGGGAGTGGAGGATTTGCGCTGGGCGTTGTGGGTTATTTTGTATGATTGGTGATGGTCCTTGGATTTTTTCTGTGGGTTTCTGGGGTTGAGTAGGCATGGGTTGTTGTGGTTTTTGTTTTTCTATTTGTGGTTGTTGTTTCCTTGGTTTTGGTGTACACTGTTTTTTCTCCCCACCTTTGTCTGAATCCCCACTGTCTCTTCTCCTTTTTAAATTATAAGATGTTTCCATCTCTTCTGGTTGGTTTTTGTTTTTCTTTTTTATTGGTGTCTCTGTGGTTGCTGGTGCTGCTGCTGATATTTTAGTAGTTTCTGTTGGGGATGTTTTTTTCTTTTGCCCCCTTTTACTAGAGTCCACCCTTCTTCTTTATCGGGTTGGACCCCTGTTTCCGTGTTTGCGTTTTTCTTGGCTGCTGTAGTAGTAGTAGTCGTGGTTGTTTTCGTGGTGGTATTCATTGTATCTTTGGCGGTGGTAGTCGTTTTGTTTGTGGCGATGGTGGCTTTCTGAGGGCAGGACCGCGAGAAGTGTCCTAATTGCTTGCAATACCAGCAAAGCGGTTTCCTGCCCTCTACGATGACTGTCATTGTTGTGTCTCTGTATGATATGATGTGAGGTATTGTGTTGAACCCTCCCCTATCTAGTATCATGGTGAATAAAAAATCACCGTATGCCGTGCCATGCGCTGATTTGATTTGCATATAGTCCTCTACGCCGCCGTATGAACTTAGATAGGCGGCGATGACGTCTCCATTAAGTTGCATCGACACGTTACATACGGTGACTTTTATTCTTCTTTTTCCTCTATATTCTGGCTGAAGCCGGAAGTACTTCGTGGTTATATTTTGTGTGGCCAGTTTCTTGGCGATTTCTTCGGATGGGAGCAAGACATCCCAGGTAGCAAAACACTGGGGAGAACTCACCCCCGAGATGAATATTCTCCCGGTATTAATAGTAACAGGAAGAGTTCATTACAGTCTGCAGGTTGGGTACCATAACAGTATTCTTCGGAGAAAATTAGTTTTCGAAGTCTATAGGCTTTGATTTTTCACCCTTATCCGCCTGTATATCGTAAAATTGTTGCTAATTTCCGAAGTTTTTAATGTTACTGAATTAAGTGAACAAGTATCCCTGTCATTCCGATGTCAATCAATTTACTCTTTCATTCAGGGTGCGGAATAATTCTTAAAACGTTTTTTTAGTCTGGTTGATCTAATTTTTGAAGAAAACGTGATCAATCTAAATTTTCATGGTTAGCTCTATTATTCAAGCAGTTTTTCATTAAAATTCAGCCCCAAAAAGAAACAACAAAGAATCAATGATTTGCTTTACGCCGACTCCAAACCAAAAGAAATTTCCGAAATAATTGGAATTTCTTTATTGCCTCCATCAAGCTCAGACCTTGAACCCCTTGATTACACTATATTGGGATGTTTTAGAAAACAAAAAGAAGCAAATTTCAATCCAAATATTGGTTCGCTTAAGACTGCCATTGAGGAGGAACGGAATAAAATGTCTGTCGAATTTATTTTGAAAGCATGCAAGTCGTTCTGAAGGTGTGATAATTTAATAGCTGAAAAATGGCGGCCATATCAAGTAAATTTACGGATATGTAAATATTTTCTTATTTTGTTGTTTATTTTTTAAATTAAAATTAATCTTTAATTTGTTTTATGATAGAGTCGTTTATTATTACACTAAAATATACCAAAGTTTGCTTCGGCACCCTGTATATCTCGTCATTAAATTGGATAGACGCGTGAATTTAATACCTTGTCATTGATATTGGTTCCAAGAAAAGAAACTTTCTAGTATTCGATCTCGGTTAAAAAAAAAGCCAAAAAACAAAATAATAATAATAATGACCAACGCCTTCTTTGCCAAATTCAAGCGATGAATTTGCAGAGACTTATTTATTCTGCGTTTGTGGAAAAAAAAAAATTAAGAAGGTGATTATTCGAAGTCATCATTTAAATAGTTTTATCGACTCTAAAGAAAAAGCCAGATTTTGTGAATTGTTGATGCTGATTTCGCAGTGGTCCATTGGTCAATGGGTAGAGTGTTCGCCAACGGGCCGGGAGACCAGGATTCAATTCCACGTTGAGTCATACCAAAGACTCAAAAAATGGTACTTGATACCTCCTTGCTTAACACTCAGCATTATTAGGTAAGGATCAAGGGTAAAGTGGAGCAATCCAGGTAAATGGATATGCCCTCCCCAACATCTCGGTGTAGTAGCTATTAAAAAGGGAGCCTTCAGGTCGCCCTCGACTACAGTCGCCAACTTTACTTTTAATCTTCTTTCATCATCATCATCATCATCTCGTGCCGCTAGCACGGATATCCCTGACCCTCTCTCGCCACTTCTCCCTTTTATTCATCGCCTCTGGCAGGTCTTCAGGGCTACATCCCGTATCCTCACATAGCTGCTGTATGTATGTTCGAGCTGGTCGTCCTGCTTTTGCTTGGCCATATGCGGGGGTCCATAGGAGTACGTCACTTATGAGCTCGTCCTTGCTTCTCCAGCAGTGTTCTGCACATCTGGTTCGTCTAACTTGGATAGTTTTCGTGATGGGAGGCAGGTGGCCGTATAGTTGGTGCTTTGTGGGGTGTTGCTGTCAGGACTTGTTCAATATTGCTCGCAGCATTCTTGTGTAATTGCCGTCTAGCTTCTTCAGCCGTTTAGTTAGCGTCCAAGTAGTGCATCCATATAGCAGTATCGATACGACCGCTGCCTGGAAGAAACTGCGTTTCATTTTATCGGTCAGGTCTGATTTCCATTTGATCAAGAGCCTATCGATAGCTGTCCATGCCTTCTTTAGCCGTGTGTCGATGTTTTTTTCGGTTGATGAGACGCTGCTTCCTAGATAGGTGAATTTGTCTACTAGTTTCAGAGAGGTTCCGTCTAGTGTGGTGTCCAACAATTACCACCTTTCACCAAATCAAATTTACTAAATAAAAATTTTGTGGTTGTATTATTTATTTCATTAATTACAGAAGTAAAAATTGATTTTCTTTTATTGTCAGAGGAAATTGGGTGCCGACCGAGAAGCATAAATCAATGAAAATATCACTGGTTGTTTGGTGATGTCTGTGTAAAAACTCACTTTGATTTTTGTGCTGTCATCACGGTTCTTTTTCAGACAACCTTTGGTTAGAGCTAATATTGTTTGGATGCTTGTCACCGAAAATTATTCCAAGCCATTTGCAGCTGGCATTCGTCCAACTTGAAGATTATAGATAAAGTTTATCTTTATCACGTTCAGCATGTGTTTTCTGACAGGTAGGTACTCAGAGAAAGAAAGTGCTTATCTCACTTCGGGCAGAATCTATTTTAGGATTTTACAGAAAGCGTTTTTAAATGTGACGAGATTTTTTTTTAATTTTTAAAATGTGATCTTAAAATCAGTACTGGAATTTAGCAAAGAGATACACAATTTACAATTAACAAATATTTCTAAACTGGAACGTGTATTTCGTTGCCAGAGGTGAAAAACTATTTTTATTTGTAGAGAAGATATTAAAAAAAATGATAACAGGAATGATGACGGCCATTTTCCCGTCGTTAAAAACTTATCCTTCATCTGACTGATCTTCGACAATGTTCACATACATTTTGTTTTTATTATCTGTTTTATCAACTTCTAAGGATTTTTCATCGGGTGCTTTTTTTACATTGTCTGGTTAAAATAGCTTTTTTTTTAAAAATCATAATAGACAATGTCCGAATTCTTCCCATATTGATTAAGTGAGTATTAGACAATATGATCAGTTGATTGAATAATTTCAACGATATATCTATCCATTTAGGGTACAATGAACGCGATTCCTAAACCTCTTGGTATCTCGAGAGGTTCGGGAATCGCGTTCATTCGTTCATATTTTACTGTTATTTCGTAAAGCTTTTTTTGCAGACGGTCTAATCGAATAGGAAAAATTTTTAAACAAATCTACTTGACCCGGAGCTAGGAACCCTAACAGATACTACCACTCCCGGTCAGAGTGAACTTGGAAGTAATAGCAATAAAAAGGGTACTCCACACTTCTTAGATCTTCAGAACTGGAGCCTCACCATCAGATACAATTTTGTGTCAAGTCCCAGACAGGCTTTTTTGGAGGGGTCTTACCCCTACGCAGGGGATGCAGTCGGAATATTTTAAGCCCCGTCAACCGGGTGGGTATTAAAATATTAGTTTAAAAGACCCCAACCGAAACGGCCTGAGAGGAAGGATATTAAACGTAGGCTAATTTTTTAAAAAAATCTATTAAAAGCAAATGATTTAAGTCAAGGATCAACACCATCAGGTGGTTTATTTACAATTAGATATAAAAAGAATTGATCCGAGACAAGATAGTGAAGTTACCCAATTATAATATAACTCAGTTGACCACTTGTAGTAATTTACGAAGCTCTTTGCTTCAATGTTGCAAAAGGCCAAATAAATTGGGCACCCAATGAGACTCGAACTGACTCGTGTAGGTTTGCTAGTCTATCTTGCTAACAATTACACCACTAGAGGTGCCCTCAGTTGACCACTTGTATTTAAACTAAAATATTAACTCTGAATACAATAAACGTATACAGATTTACCAACCCCTCCGCTCGGGCAGGATATGAAATAAGGTCAATTTTTAAGCGGAGTTTAACAGGTTTCAATTCAGAGTTTTCTTTCTCCTAGACTAGTTGCCTCACCAAGGCTGTTGAACCTAGTCTGCCCTACTATTTACCCATAGCTGGAGGGAGAATAATTGGATTCATATCTTTCGCAAGGGTATTAGTGCTATGTGAAATGCAATTAGTGTGGTCCAGGATTTGAACTCGTGTCGTCGTATTCATTTCCTACAACGATAACCATTACACCACGGGCAAACGTATATGTGTGTCATTTGTTTTTGTGTGATATATAAACAATCAGAAGAATTAAAATTTCCGTGGGGGTGTCCTCGTGGTGTAATGGTTAAAGCGATGGACTGCGGAATTGTTGTAAGCGAGTTCGTACTCCAGTCCCGTTATTACGTTCACTTTCGGGCAAATACACTTGAGAAAGGAATGAACCCCTTTATCCTCCCAGCTATGGGTTAAATAGTACCACTACTGTTCTTCCAGAAGAATAGCTTCAGCATTAAATAACCTACAAAGGTTGATATGCCATTAAAGCTTTCATTCATACAAAAGACTGCTTTCACACTACAATCATCATAACATCAATTTCTGAGAAACATTTACTGGTATGAAAGGAGCAGAGAAAAATTTTACCCTGGATGGCTTGGTTTAGTTTTTATGGCATATCAACCATTGTAGGATATTTAATGCCAAGTGCATTTTCATACATACAAACAGTTCTATTTCAAACTATTCAGTTTAACGTAGTACAGTTTCAATGTCTAAAATAGTTCTATTTCGAACAATCTCAGTTTATTATGAATTGAATTACCACGACCAGAAAATCTGCCGAACACCTACTGTATACATTGCTGATGAGACCTAATAAGGTCGAAACAGCTGTCCAGTGTTCCCGTATGTCGTGCGTAGGTGTTCGGTGGATTTTCTGGTCATGGTAATTCAATTCACAATATTAATTCCTCTACTTAAAAAAAAGAATAAATAAATAAAAAAAGAAAATATGTACAATCTCAGTTTAGCATAAATACGTAGATTAGTTATATCTAACCCATAGATAGGGCTACCACTCCGTGTCAGAATGGTCCTGCGAGCAAAGGCAATGAAGGGATGCTCCACATTCTCTAAAGCTTCAGTATCACTGCAACCTCACCATCAAATTGTTTAGTGTCATATCCAGGACACTCGTTGGGGAGCGTTCTACCCCTCTGCAGAGGTGTAGTCGGTGTATTCTACAGCCCCAACCGACTGGGTAATATAATCTGAATGATTTTCGCCTATAGTTCTTAAAGAATCTGAGCTGACATTTGACATTTATCCTTTTTACCAACCTCTCCGCTCAGGCAGGATATGACACAAGGTCAATTTTTAAGCGGAGGCTTGAATTCAGAGTTTAACAGGTTTGAATTCAGAGTTTTCCTTCTCCTAGACTAGTTGCCTCACCAAGGCTGAAGAACCCAGTCTGTCCAACTATTTACCCATACCTGGAGGGAGAATAATTAGATTCATATCTTTCGCAAGGGTATTAGTGCTATGTGAAATGCAATCAGTGTCGTCAAGGATTTGAACGTGTGTCGCCGTGTCCATTTCCTACGACGATAACCATTACACCACCGGCACCTCCACTGACATTTGACATTTATGACATCTTTGCAAAATAGGTTCTGTAACTGTGGTAGTAATTTACAAAGCTTTTTGCTTAGATGTGGCTCAAAGTCGTTTGAATGATGTTTTACAAGTCTAGCTTGTTAATCATAACACCACCAGACGAGCCCATGTCACAGCTAAGGTTTTTAGTTAGATGAGGCACAAGACCGTATGAATGAGGCACCTAATGAAACTCGAATTCGACCGTGATGGTTTACTAGTCTTGCTTTCTATCCATTACACCAGCCAAGGCACCCTTTCTGTAGCTGCGGTAGCCAAGTGACATTTAACAGCATTTGGGCGCAGTGTGATTTTTTGGACAAGAAAAGAGGAAACTGCACAAAGGTTCAATAGCGTTAACAGTATCATAATGAATAGTTTGTTTTATGGCATATCAACCTTTTTGGGTTATTTAATGCCAAATCCATTTTTATACAAATAATGGCTTGGTATTTACTAACCCCTCCGCTCGGGCAGGATATGACACAAGGTCAATTTTTAAGCGGAGTTTAACAGGTTTGAATTCAGAGTTTCCCTTCTCCGAGACTAGTTCCCTCACCAAGGCTGAAGAACTCAGTCTGCCCTACTATTTACCCATAGCTGGAGGGAGAATAACTGGATTCATACCTTTCCCAAGCGTATTAGTGCTAGGTGAAATGAAATCAGTCTCGTCCAAGATTTGAACTCGTATCACCGTGTCCATTTCCTACACCACAGGCACCTCCATGTACATCTAATAACAGTGAATAAGTGTCGCTTACATTTAATGAGCTGTTGTTGATAAGTTCTCGCCGAACTTTCAACACCTGCTCGTCCGTGTAAAGGAGTTCACTGTAGAACGTCACTTATGACCTCATCCTTAATTCTCCAGAAGTGTCCTGCATGTCTTTTTCTTCTGATTTGAATGGTTTCTGAGATGGGAGGTAGGTTACCGTACAGCTGCTGTTTTGTGGCATGTTTCTTCCAGGATTTATTCAATATGGCTCCTAACATTCTTGTGCAATTCTGTACAGGCACAGGATGCAGTCTGGAGGACCTCCCGAATACAATGGATGATAGAGACGAAAGGAAGAGAGTCAGGGAAAGCCGTACTCACAGCACGACATGATGATGAGGATGATGACATTTAATGAGGAATATTGAAATTTTTCACCGGTATATTCAACGAAACCTTCAGTAGCAGAAGTGGGAGCGCAACTTGATGTCTTTCCCACGAATCATCAGCTTGACAAGGGACCGAACTTAATCTTCACAAATCAAAGGAACGTGACTGTTTTCTCAGTAGATTTGAGCTACTACCAAGAGGTTTTCGACATTAGTTGAAGACTATTCTTTTTCACATTTTCCTTCTTTACTATGCTTCATTTATTGATATCGACCAGAAGTCTGTTTTGACATGCCGCATAAGTTGTTGATGGTATAACAGGATACGCACCTGTGTCCTAAAGTAAACAGGACACTGATGCTGTAGTGAAAGTGCTGCATAGGTTGAGTGGGTGGCATAACAAGATATGCACCTGTTTCTTAAAGTAAACGGAACGCAGGTGTTTCTTCAGTGGAAGTGCTGCGTAAGTTGCGTGGGTGGAATGCTAGACAGGAGGCATGACCACGTGCAACACGTAGGTAGGAGGTGTGACCCCGAGGATTGTGTGGGCGTCCGGAAAATTATATAAACTAGGGAACGAAGCAGAAAGACAGCGAGGTCTCTCAGAAAAACAGCACCGTCACCTCTCTGCGTGTGTGCGTGTGTGAGTGCATTTCAGCTATATCCGACGTTTTCTTACTCTACCCTTACGTATATTTCGAGTAATAAAAGGAAAAGAAAAGTTGGCAATATTTTTATACATCAGCGTTGTTTTTTTTTTGTTTTTTCTTGCTGTATACAACACATCGACCTGGAACTCTGGACTTTTTTGAGTGAATCAGCTGTTCCTCCTCCAAACTTCTATGTGTTAATCTTTTTGGGACAAGAGGCTAGAGCTACTTGGAGATACTGTCTGGTGCTCTGGCTTTGCCTTGTCTACCTTTTCTGGTATATGCGTTCTGGTTTTATAACTTGACTCTTTTGCGCCGTCGGCTGTGATGGACGATATTATGAAAATACTTATACTCTTGAAACAAGGTGATTTTTGATTATCTACTCTTGATAACACCTCAAGTAGCTTTAGCGACTACGTTACATCCTAGGTCAGCTTATATGAAGAAATCACCCATTCATTAACCTCGCTCTGAATTCCTTTTTCTGGTCCACTCTAGGATCCTTGGGTTGGGTTACATGTTTTTTCTCAATTTTTCTGTTTAACTGAAGATTCCGTTGTCAAAATCCTCAAGGGATCCATGTTTCCCCTGTGATCATATTTACTAACCCCTCCGCTCGGGCTAGATATGACACAAGGTCAATTTTTAAGCAGAGTTTAACAGGTTTGAATTCAGAGTTTTCCTTCTCCTAGACTAGTTGTCTCACCAAGGCTGAAGAAATCAGTTTGTCCTACTATTTATCCATAGCTGGAAGGAGAATAATTGGATTCATACCTTTCCCAAGGGTTATAGTGCTATATGAAATGTAATCAGCCTCGTCCAGGATTTGAACTCGTGTCGCCGTGTCCACTTCCTACGACGATAACCATTACACCACGGGCACCTCCATGTTTCCCCTGTGATAGGGAAAGCATTCCGAGCCACCCTATTACACAACGATGTAAGACCATTAAAGACTTAAGTCGGGTCTCGATCAGACAACTAATGTTTCTATTTCTTTCGGGGAGATGATGATTAAATTTGTGTGTGGAGAAACTCACGTGATGTTATGGACCAAAGTCTGTCAGCAGAGAGTTGTGTAAGCCGGTGATTGCTGTAATGGTATGGGATACGAACTGTTGTGAAAATATTATATACACAGATCTTGTCTTTAATTGGAATCATTTTGAGATGAGGCTTCTTCATCTGAGAATTAATTTTCTTATTTATTGCGGACTATTCGGGTCCCTTGGCGCAGTGGATAGGGGCGTTGAGTCTCTACGGTTCCAGGTGAACATTGTCAGAAGATAGCGGTTTCTAATCCTACCCAAGCCGGTCAGAGGTTTACTTGGTCAAAAAACGTGGTGCGTTAGACAACAACTATGGAAGGCAGTAATTACTGGAGATACGGTTACAAGACTCAGCATTCCTATCCGAGGTCGCGGTAAATCATCTGAAGAAGGCCAGAGGTGAAATTTGGCCGAAACGTAGTGAAAGAAGAAACAACACAAAAACTAGCAAAATGAGGACAAAAAGTCCGTAATAAATAAAAAAATTAATTCACAGATCTTGTTGCAAACCATTTTCACCAATATCTGTTTGCTATATTTCGCAGTAGTAATAGCCTGTTTTGGTAACTAATAATACAACCAACGACCGTGCACAGGTGACAATACACCGCCGGCCGACCCCCACTATCTCAACCATCCAAACTACTCATGACCATTAGATCGTCTAGTGTTTTTTCCCATCTCCGACCGGGGGTATTTCACATTTCTTTACGGACACACCACCCACAACATACACAACCAGGAGAGTGGAAGAAAAGAAGAACAAGCAATCACGGGCTTGGGTTAGCTCCAAGCGCAAGAAAAAAGAAGTCTGTGACACTTTCTTGGCATTCGGTGCTTCTGTGAGCTAACGCGAGCGTGTATTCGAGCAAATTTCCCATAAAACCACAAAGGAATGCTGACTCATCTTCTCACGTTGGCCAACCCGGCATCCCAGACCACATGTACTAGCAGCCACCTTTCTCGACCGTCAGCTTCTCCTGACTTCTGTCGACTGCCCTGTTCTCTCGACTGGTCTGTTCTGCCCACTTCTCTCGACTGCCGCCTTCTCTTGACTGCCCTGGTCCCTTCTGCTCTCTCCAGCTGACTGAGTCTCTGGGACCTTCCTTTCCTCGTCCTCTTCCAGACTCGTGGAAGATCTCGCGCGCAATCCCTTTGTGTGGGTTTCGCGCCAAAACAGACAAAGGGATCCTCTGACTGGCACCCATACGCACACTCATTGAAACGAATGCCACCCATCGTGTCACAGTGTACAGGTGACACGAAACTGATTTCAAGAACACTTGTCTCACTGTCAAGTACAGCGTTGTACATCAGACTCAACATTGAAGATGTGCGTGACATGTTACAGGCTTAGCAAAGTTGTTTAATCCTCATCCAGTGAACACAGCACCGTGATAAATAGAGAGACATCCCAATTCAAAGACACGATCACATCGTAGACTCTTAGTCACGTCACGAAGCCTTCGTTATTCAGGCGAAGGGAGGAGCTACTTGTTATTAGGCAGCTGTTTCGAATTCAATATGATGTATAAATACAGATTATTATCTTATGAGAACGAAGGAAATAAACTGCATAATAGATTGACAACGCAATTCTTTTATTTTAGATACAAAAGACGACCCAGTCTTTGGATTGGTTACTTAACGCATGTGTATTTAGCTTGATCGTAGATACTAATAAGCATTTATGGATTTTTTTAATTTGCATTTTGTTATATATATATATATATATATATATATGTCTGTGGATCTGTCTGTGGATGACTATAGAGATATATACTGCCCTATTCTCTGGCGAAGAAGTAATCGTGTTGCCATTAGCGTTCATTGCAAACCTCTTCGTATTTGAATTGAGGTCTCGGCAGCCGTTGAACGGATCTATGTAAACAATATTAATTGTGATTCATAACCGTTTAAAATTTTCTTCGCAGCTAATAGCTGCTCGTGGCTGAATGGTTAGAGGCGTCGACTTGGCGTTTGAGTCAAACCGGGTTTCGATCCCTGCTTTAGGTAGCTACTGTCTAGCCTCACTGATGAGTTCTGATAGAACGAAACAGATCTGTCTGTGGATGACTATATATATATATTGTTTTTTAGGGCTGAAGATATTTCCAGTCTTTAGGTCTATATTTAAAAAATCCTGAGAAATCTAGAAGAGAAAAGGTAAAAGGAATCCTTGTCCACTGATAAATGACATTCCTTATTTCTTACCCTCGAAAGTAGCGGATTTTGATGATCTGGTCAAGAAAGTCAGGAGTTCAATCCACTTTATTAAGTTACATTTGGTTGATTTAGAAAAGTTAGAAAAAGTCTAATAGAAAATTTTGTCTCTAGACGTAACAAAAATTGTAAAAATAGATTGGTAGTCTTTTACGACTCTTTGTTGGGGTATCAAGTTTATTTCTCGAATTTTTTCATATTCGAGATAAGTTAACGGGTTGCCATTTTATACAAATTGTCACGTTATCAATTTTATTTCTCAACTTTTTATACACCCCAATAGAAGTTTTCTGATGCTATTCTATGCTAATTGTTATCTAGAATTAAAAGATATTGATATGAAACAAATCTTATTTGGACAAATGACACCAACACATTTTCGGCATGAGATAAGAGTGAAGCCATTTTAGGGGTTTGGATTTGAATTCCATCAGTTTTTGATTATAATGTAAAAGTGAGAAATATTTTAGTCGAGCTTTTCAAATTGCACAACATTCTTTCCATTTTCAAATGAAAGTGCATTTCAATATTTCAAAAAACGATTTGAAAGTGAAAATTTATCTCTGAACACAGTAAATAACAGTCTTGACAACGAAATCACATCATTTTCAGTAGGTCATAGATAACGTGTATAAAATACTGAGACTATTGTCACCTGCAACCGAATTCTGATAAAAATGATTAATCCA
The DNA here is from genome assembly GCA_963585895.1 of Sepioteuthis lessoniana. NCBI lineage: Eukaryota > Metazoa > Mollusca > Cephalopoda > Myopsida > Loliginidae > Sepioteuthis > Sepioteuthis lessoniana. The sequence goes on along the minus strand of OY757920.1, from coordinate 15,739,670 downwards.
TTTTGTATATATACTTCAATATCTGAATGTATATATATATATATATATATATATATATATATATATATATATACGTACGTGTGTGTATGGGCATATATGTGTATGCAAACTTGTAGGTCGAATATATCGCTTAATTTTCTTGGTTTGGTTTTGTGTTAATTTCTTTTTGCAATTCATAAAGAAGGAGATATTGATTTAAGTGGGTGTCAATGAATGAAATCTTAGTCGTTTGTTTACTAGTTTCATTGCACGTGTTAATGGCATATCAACCTTCTTGGGTTATTTAATGCAATACTTCAAGAAGAACAGTAGTGGTACTTTCTAACCCATAGCTGGGAGGATCAGGGGTTCACACCTTTCTCAAGGGTATTTGTCCGAAAGTGAACGTAATAGTACAACTGGAGTTTGAACTCACTTACTTTGAGGTTGCAGTTTAATATAGAGGGAATAGGGGCTTCATGCCTTTCCCAAGGGTATTTGTCCGAAAGTGAACGTAATAGCGCCCCTGTAGTTCAAACTCTCTTACTACGGTTCTCGCCGTCCAGTGCTCTAACCATTTGTTGCATAGCCACAATACAACTCTACAAATATACAGGTGCAGGGAGAGAGAGACACAATTTTTACTATGCTGACTGCACAATCTGACCCAACTAACGCGCTGCGCATCCCGTAGCCCCCAAGATCTCTGTCGGTTGAGATCTGCAGAACTCCATGGTCCGACTTCGACTTCAACTGTTTGCCATTGAGGCAGACAAACCAACTGTCTCCTACATCGTCCACAGTCAACCCCCCAGCTGGACTGGCTCGGCCCAGAGTCGAATCTCAACTAACGTCTATTTCAAAATCACCAAGTTCTCAGCACATCGCTTACGGGCATGACTTCATTCACACCCCAGTCCCATTTTTCTCTCTGTGCTTTTTACTATGACATTTGTGATTGTAATATCCTCTGCGCGCGAGCATGAACTGTACTCAATGTGTGTACACCTGCACTAACCAAATGATAAAATATAATGATAAAATATAATTAACGAATATGATTAATATAAAAAAATCATACCGTAATTATATAACACATTACACCACGAGGACCTTCCGCAATATTTCTAATATTAATCTCTGTCTTCTTCTGTAGATAGCCTTATAAAGTAATCATTTTACTCAAAATTACTCCCTGCATCTTTCCTGATATTGTAGCATATCGCACTGCTGGACAAACAACGACGGACTCGTAGATATATAAAAATATAATTTATATTTTTATTCTTCGACGGCGAAGATTGTGTGTAGTAGACATACAGTCAGAGAAAGTTTGCACGTATCTTTCTCCTTTTTGTGAAGTAGTGCAATGGCCAGAGAACACACACGAGGAGCAGACAGGTATGCTTGAGCGACCAGCAGGTCTCTCCCGTCGCTTGAGAGACTAGCGGATCTCTCCCCTTCGCTTGAGAGACCAGTGGATATCTGCCTTCTGTCCAAAATTACAGACCTTATATTGTCTTTTCAAGTCTCATGCGGAAGTATGAACATTCTCTTCGCTTCACGTATTTTTCTGTTTATAGCTGGTTATCGGAACTTACATACTTCCGTTTTCTCCGGTAATTTATTGATCTTATATGCGAACGGAAATATCTGTCACTCTGTCCATAGGAAATTAACTATATTCTCGCCATCATCTTTTATTTTTCTCTTTCCTGTGAGACCACTTTATAGATGTTATCTTGCGACCGCATTGAATCTGCTAAGTTTATCGTCGCAAGCTAAGCTAGTATATTATAATATGACAGTTGCATTATTCAATAATTTTGAATAACATGGAAACGATTCCTTCATCATAACCGAATCCAATACACGAATGTCGATAGTCAGAGGAAAAATTAACACCCCACAAGGCAACAACTATACTGCCACCTGCCTCCCATTACGAAAACTATCCAAGTTAGACAAACCAGACATGCAGGACACAGCTGGAGAAGCAGGGACGAGCTCATAAGTGATGTACTCCTATGGACCCCACATATGACCGGGCAAAAACAGGACGACTAGCTCGAACATACATACAGCAGCTATGTGGGGATACAGGATGTAGCCCTGAAGACCTGCCAGAGGCGATGAAGGAAAGGGAGAAGTGGTGAGAGAGGGTCAGTGATATCCGTGCTAGCGGCACGACATGATGATGGATGATGTTTCTAAGCGAAACATCTTCTTTCAAAGTTATTGTGTTATCAAAAACACATTGATTTGACAACCACAAATCTTGCGTCTTCAAACAGTTCTGTAAAATGTCTATTCTCTCTCTACCACCTGAATGACATATTGTTCAACAATTTTGTTAATTGTACATGTTTTGTATTGAAACGTTTTGATGATAAGGCTACTTGTTGCTTCAGATTAAAATATCAGATCTGCTAAAGATATACTTCACATTTATGATGATGTACAGAAATTCTTTGAATAGGGTTGTTTATCTATTCAAAATGTTTGTTCTGACTCTTCAGAACTGTACAATTCAACGTCTTATTATACCGTCTGCAACGTAATTCGTTATTAGCGATAAAATAGCAGAAAAAAAGAAAAGAAAGAAAAAAAGGTGAAAAATAAAAACCAAGAAAAAAATCTTGCTCTTCATTATCGATTAAAATAAAGCAAAACAAAGATGGTTGGTTGGTTGGTAGATTTTATGGCAAATCAACCTTTGTTGGTTATTTAAGGCCAAATCTATTTTTATGTAAACAATTCAGTTTAGCATGAGTACAAAGTTTAATTGTCAAAAACATTTCTATTTCAAACTATTCAAGCAGTTATATATAACAATTCAGTTTTGTGTAAATACAGTTTCAATGTCAAAAAACAGCTCTTTCAAATAATTCAGTTTAGCACGCAGTTTAAATGTAAGTACGGTTTAATTGTCAAAAACTTTCTATTTCAAGCTATTCAGTTTAGTCAAACAATTCAGAGTTCTATTTAACCCATAGATAGGGCCCTATCAGGTACTACCACGCCAGGCCAGAGAGGACCTGGGAGCAATGGCAATAAAGGGGTGATCTGTATTCCCCAAAGCCCCAGACAGTTTAGTGTCATATCAGGACACTCATTGGGGGAGGGTTTTTTTTTACCCCTCTGCAGAGGTGCAGTCAATGTATTCTACAACCCCAACCGACTGAGCAAACAAAGCAAAGAAAAGCGTTTGTAATGTGTAAGAAACAAATAAATTTTACAAAAAAAAAAAAGTTCTTGAAATTAAAAAAAAAAAAACCCTTCATTTCTTGGAAGAAAAATCCTTCTGTTATATTCGTATTATACTTGTTTTTCTCTTCAGTCTTGTCACTACCATAAATTAATTGCCAAAACATTTTTTTATAAAAACACATAAGTAGTAAGTAAAGTTGTCTCCCTTTAGTCGAGGGTGACCCGGTCGCTCCTTTTTCAATCGCTACTACACCAAAGTGTAGGGGATGGCGCTACTCCTTTCCCAGGATTGCTCCACTTTACCCTCGATACGTACCTTATATTGCTGAATGTTAAGCAAGGAAGTATCAAGTACCATTTTTAAAGTCTTTGGTATGACGTGACCTGGGATTGAACCCAGGTTTCCCGGCCCATTACCGAACACTCTCCTTACTAGGCCAATGAGCCAGTTTTAAAAATATATAAATAACATCAAAATCAGCAGAAGACAAAACTGCACAATTCAAGCTATCACAGTATACGTTTGGCGAATTGCCGAGAGTACGTGCATATGTGAATCCAGGTTGTATGTATAAAAAAAACCCCTGACATCGATAAACATTTATATGAAAGCACATATGCACCGTAAAAACTATGTTTAAATCTAATTAAGTATTAAGAGGTTCTAAAGACAACACTATATATTTTTATAAAGGAAATACTTCATCAATTTTTCATTAAATTAAATGAGGGTAAAATAAAACAACACTTTTTAATTCTTATATAAATAGTAATGTGTCATTCTGTAATTTATCAATTAATTTATTAACTAGTAATAAAAAGACAGCAAAGAATATTTTATAGTTGCATTGTTCAAAAATGTATTTTAATTCAGATCCTGAAAGCGCATTTGGTTGGGGATGTACAATACACTGACTGCATCTCTGAAGAGGGGTAAGACTCCCCCACCAACGAGTGTCTCTAATATGACATTAAAAAATCTGATGGCGTGACTCCAGTCCAGAAGTTTAAGGGAATATGGAGTACCCCTTCATTGCCATTGCCCCCCAAGTCCACTCTGGACCGGAGTGGTAGCGCCTGATATGGTCCTATCTATCCAACAAGTGTCTCTAATATGACATTAAAAAATCTGATGGCGTGACTCCAGTCCTGAACTTAAAGGGAATGTGGAATACCCCTTCATTGCCATTGCCCACCAAGTCCACCTGTCTGGACCGGAATGGTAGCACCTGATATGGTCCTATCTATGGTTTAAATAGAACTGTTTGACATTTAAACTGCGTGCAAACAAATGACTTGTGTTAAATTGAATTGTTAGAAACAAAACTGTTAGTCATTTAACTGTGAGTAAACAAATGAGTGTCTAAATAAATTGTTAGTGATACATAGCAATACATGGTACTGTTTAATTGTGTGCAAATGAATGAGTAATGTTGAATAGAATTATTAGTGTTAAATAACAATACTTTGTTCTATTTAACTGTTATTTAATCATTACTGTTAACTAGCAATACTTTGTACTATTTGACTATAATTAAATTATTAGTGTTAAATAGCAATACTTTGTACTATTTAACTGTTATTTAATTATTAGTGTTAAATAGCAATACTTTGTACTATTTAACTGTTATTTAATTATTAGTGTTAAATAGCAATACTTGAAACTCTTTTCCTGTGTGTCTATATTGACTTATTGGTATTCAGTAGCAATACTTGGAATCACTGGACTCTAGAATAGAACTACTATTCTTCAATATCAATAACTGAAACCATTAGCAAAACTAGTGTGCAAAAAAATTAGTTCTAACTTATTTCAAAATGAAATTATCGGCAAACTATTCACTTACAAATCATCTATGTACATCGATTTAACTGTGTGCAAACAAATGACTGATGCTAAATTCTTACTGTTACATAGCAATACTTGAAATCGTTTAACTGTGTGCAAACAAATAAAATCAGGCTCTTTTAAAGATGTCGTCAACAACATTTGTTTACAAATTGTATATATATATATATATAAAAAAAGTAAAGTTGGTGACCATAGTCGAGGGTGACCCAAAGGCTCCATTTTCAATAGCTACTACACCGAGGGGTAGGGGAGGGCGCTACTCCTTTCTCTGGATTTGCTCCATTTTACCCTGGATACGTACCTTATATTGCTGAGTGTTAAGCAATGAGGTATCAAGTACCATTTTTAAAGTCTTTGGTATGACTCGACATGGGATTGAACTCAGGTCTCCCAGACCATTGGCGAACACTCTACCCACTTGGCCAAAATATATATGTATAAATAGGATTTGGCATTAAATAACCTATAATAGCTGATATACCATAAAACCCAACCAAACCAAATCGTACATATTTTATATATTAACAGAGGAAAGATGGAACAAATCCTACGAGCGTACGGCATTACTAAAGAAACTGTAGCGGCAATAACGATTCTCTATAGAAACACTAAAGTAAAAGTACGATCACCAGATGGAGACACAGAATACTTCGACATTGTAGCAAGAGTACTACAAGGGGACACGCTGGCTCCGTACCTCTTTATCATTTGTCTAGACTACGTACTTAGAACATCGATTGACAAAATCAAAGAGAATGGCTTCGAGCTGACGAAGAAAAGGAGCAGAAGGTACCCCGCAACAACAATTACCGACGCCGACTACGCCGATGACATAGCAATACTGGCAAATACACCTGACCAAGCCGAAACACTTCTGCATAGTTTGGAACGAGCAGCAGCAAGCATAGGCCTCTATGTCAATGCACACAAAACGGAATATATGTGCTATAATCAAACGGGGGACATCTCCACTCTAGAAGGAACCCCTCTTAAACTAGTAGACAAATTCACTTACCTAGAAAGCAGGGTCGAATCAACCGAAAAGGACATCGAAACGAGGTTAGCGAAAGCATGGACAGCTATCAATAGGCTATCGATTATATGGAAATCAGACCTAACCGATAAAATGAAACGCAGCTTCTTCCAGGCAGCGGTCACATCGATACTGCTATATGGCTGCACTACATGGACGCTAACAAAACGGCTGGAGAAGAAGCTAGACGGCAGTTACACAAGAATGCTACGTGCAATCTTAAACAAGTCCTGGCGGCAACACCCCACAAGACACCAACTGTACGGCCACCTGCCCCCTATCACGAAAACTATTCAAGTTAGAACCAGACATGCAGGACACTGCTGGAGAAGCAGGGACGAACTCATAAGAGATGTACTCTTATGGACCCCCACACATGGCCGTGCAAAAGCAGGACGACCAGCACGAACATACATTCAGCAGCTATGTGAGGATAGGGGATGTTGTCCTGAAGACCTACCTAGGGCGATAAACGATCGGGAGGAGTGGCAAGAGAGGGTCAGGGATATCCGTGCTACCAGCGCGATATGATGATGATGATGATATATATATATATATATATATATATATATATATATATATATATAAAGTATTTGGCATTAAGTAACCAAGAATGGTTGGTATGCGATAAAATCCAACCAAAACAAATGATAAATATTTAGTATATAGAGATGATTTGGCATTAAATAACCTACAATGGTTGATATGCCATAAACCCAATTAAACCAAATCATATATATTAAATCAAACGACATTGACTTCCATCATCATTGATCCTGCTTTCTTGTAAATAGTATGACAAAACTAAGGATGACTGTATGAAAGTTTTTGTTGAGATAATTTAAAACAAATTCAAAGTTCAAACTTTTTAAAAGTGATTATGATATGTTTATGAATTAGCCGATATACAACTCAACTACAACCGATTTTGATTAGCTTTGTTTTGTTTTGATGGTAGATCAACCAATGTAGGTTATTTTATGCCAAATCTTTTTTTAGACAGACATAATAAATATCCGATTTCTAAACTTTTTCTTGATAAAACTTTAAACGAGACTGAGCTCATTTTTTTTGCACACAGTTAAATGGTTTCATTTGTGTCAGTCTGTCTACGTATAATTCTATTTACTATTAATAATTTGTTTGCACACAGTTAAAGTTTTCAACAATTTCAACATTAACAATTCAATCAAAACATCAGTCATTTGTTTACAAACAATTAAATGATCAAACAGTTCTATTTCAAGCAATTCAGTTTAGCATGGCAACAAAATTAAATGGTTCCAAGTACTGCTATGTATCACTAACAATTCAATTAAATATCAGTCCTTTATTTACCAACAATTAAATGATGAAAAAGTTCTATTTCAAACAATATTTGGTACATTTGTTTAGCATGGCAACAAGTTTAAATGGTTCCAAGTATTGCTATGTATCACTAACAATTCAATTAAACATCAGTTATTTGTTTACAAACAATTAAATGATCAAACATTTCTATTTCAAGCAATTCTGTTTAGCATGGCAACAAAGTTAAATGGTTCCAAGTATTGCTATGTATCACTAACAATTCAATTAAACATCAGTTATTTGTTTACAAACAATTAAATGATCAAACATTTCTATTTCAAGCAATTCAGTTTAGCATGGCAACAAAGTTAAATGGTTCCAAGTATTACTATGTATCACTAACAATTCAATTAAACATCAGTTATTAGTTTACACACAATTAAATGATGAAAAAGTTCTATTTCAAGCAATTCAGTTTAGCATGGCAACAAAATTAAATGGTTCCAAGTACTGCTATATATCACTAACAATTCTATTAAATATCAGTCATTTATTTACCAACAATTAAATGATGAAAAAGTTCTATTTCAAACAATTTAGTTTAGCATGGCAACAAGTTTAAATGGTTCTAAGTATTGCTATGTATCACTAACAATTCAATTAAACATCAGTTATTTGTTTACAAACAGTTAAATAACCAAACAGTTCTATTTCAAACAATTCAGTTTAGCATAAGTCATTGGTTTGCGCTCAGTTTAAATGTAAAAGTACGCAATTTTAATGTCAAACAGTTCTATTTAACCCATCGATAGGACCCTATTAGTTGCTATCACTCCGGGTCAGAGTGAACCTGGGAGCTATTGCAATGAATAGGTACACTGCGTTCCCCAAAACTCCAGTATTACTGGATCCTCACCATCAGATTGTTTAATGTCATATCTGGACACTCATTGGGGGAATTTTATTCCTCTGCAAAGGTGCAGTTGGTGTATTCTACATCCCCAGCCAAATGGGCCAACTACTATCGAGTGAGGTGCCCGTGGGGTAATGGTTAATAGACTGGACTGTGTCGCACTTCTGCATTTTCTTTCGGGCTAATACCTTAGAAAAAGGCATGAACTCCCGTAATTCTTCCTCCAGCATTTCTTCAACAAGTATGTCTTTGGCATTAAATAACTAACGAATATTGATTTGTCATTAAATAGAGAAATCAAACCAAATTAATGCTGATGCAAGCTTTTTGATTTTCGCAAACGATTATTTGACTGTCAAGTAACTAATGAAAATAATCTTATTGCTTCAAGTATTAATAAAAGAATAATTTGCCCGAGTGAATCCCTGAGGAGCAGTGGCTAACGTGCTGGACTGCGATATCGTTGTAAGTGAGTTCAAATTCCACTCATGCTATTATGTTCACTTTCGGACTTATACCCTTTGTAAAGGCATGAACCTCTTTATCCTTCCAGCCATTAGTTAAATAGTATCGCTACTGTTCTTCTACAAGGGTGGCCTCTTTATCCTTCCAGCCATTAGTTAAATAGTATCGCTACTGTTCTTCTACAAGGGTGGCTTGGACATTGAATAACCTACGAAAGTTGGTATGTCATTAAACAGAGAAACCACACCAAACCAACTCCCACCATCAAGGCATGGTTTTTGTAGTTCAAAAACTTAAGACAACGATGTCGAGTTTTCATTTTCTGGATAAAAACTGGCTTATAAATTTAAAGAAAGGAATGAATGTTTGTTGTAGCATCTCCGCATCTCAGAGATTCAGATAAAATTGTATTTTTTCAAGGGTTTAAGATTTTGAGTCTGAACAGCTTCGTGAGGTTAACGTACATATTACTTACTCTTCTATCGTTGAAGAAATATTATAAGTTATGAAACAATAAAAGGATAAAGAGTAAATCAAGGTTATTCCACTGAAAGTCTTCTCGGATAATATAGCAGTTAAACCAGATCATGAATATCATTTTTTTTTTCTAATTCCTCTTTTTGGTACATTTGGTTCTAGAGTTAATTGTAAAATATCGCATACGACTTATAAACTTCCCGTTTGTATTTTTAGGTGAACTATTCTCAGTAAGTTTTTCATATGATGATTATTGGAGGGAAATAATTAGATTTAAAATCGTATGCAAATGCGTGTGTGTGAATGACACAAAAATATTTCGTGAGTAAAATATCAGCTCAGATTAGATTTTAAAAAAGTATGGAGTTGACCAATAGACGCCAAGAAAAGCAAACAAATATTTTGGGGTTTAAGAATGACTCATAAGTTTGTCGCTTGAAGTATCCAGGTAGTTGTTTTTCTTCCAATTTTTTTTCTAGATTTTTAAAATTTTTCTATCCCTGTTGCTGTTGCTACTGCTACTAGCGGCTATAATCAACCTTTGTAATTGTTTCGAGTCTCTGTGCTGCTAAATGTAAAAAAATTCTCAATGCTGGTGAATCCACTTTCTCCTTTTCTTGTAACTCAGAACCAGTATATCTCATCTCTCGGAAGTAAGGCCTTGTACATAGTCATCAATTTCATTGTTACGTGGTCTGCATTTTAAGTTACTCCCTTGTTTATTTTAAAAAGGGTTCTGAGTATCTTACCGTCGCTTTGATTAAATTTATGTTTCAGACCTATGTTTCAAGAAGTTTTCTTGTTTTTCTGTGATATTCCTTCTTCATTTTTTCCTTTCATCTCCATTTGCTTGATGGAATCCGCTTCTAATTTTCCCAGGTATTTGTAATTTTCTTTCTCTCCAGCTATTCTGATGGTTTCCTGTTTGGGCTTTTAAATTTATTCAATTGTTTCGCTTTTTCTTTTTCCATTATAAGCAAAGCATATTTTTAAACACCCAATTTCATTCCTATATCTTGGGGTGATATTTAATGGTTTTTATGATTTCAGGTTTAAATAAACAGCAACAGCAGCAATTGGAATATACTCTATTAAAGCTTGATTGTCACAGCTGGTAAATTTCAAAAATGCAGTCTGGAAGTGAGGACATTTATGAAAAACGATATGCAATAAAATTCTGTTTTAAACGTGGAAAAAATGCCAAAGAAACGTATGGAATGCTTCAGACTGCTTTTCGACCATCTTGCATGAATCGAGCATCAGGTTCTGAGTGGAATAAGAGATTCAAGGAAGATAGGAAGTCTGTGAGGGATAATGAGAGGTGTGGGAGGAGTAAGGAAGTCAATACACCACAGTTGATTGGTCAAAGGCTTAGGGTTAGGGTTACTATGTTGAGGTTTTAAGGGAGTTCAGGGAGAGATTCCGTCGGAAGAGGCCAGCACTTTTCAAATCGGGTCAGTGACATTTCCACCAGGACAATACACCAGTCCACAATTCCATCCTAGTCACAGACTATTTGACCAAGATGGGCATCAAGACAGTTCCTCACCGTCCCTATAGTCCAGACCTTGCTCCCTGTGACTTTTGGTTATTCCCTAAGCTCACAGGCTGTTGTTATGAGACAATTGAGGAGATGAAAGAGGCTGTGACGAAGTCTATTGACACGCTCACACAAGAAGACTTCCATGGGGCCTTCCAGAAGTTGTTGAAACGGTAGAACATGTGCATTGCAACCGGAGGAGATTACTTCGAAGGGGATTAGAGTTTCATGTGTGAACTATCAATAAAAGTGCCCATACGAAAAAAAAGTCTGGAAACTTATTTAATGATCCTCGTATATTACTCTTTTTAGTAGTTCCTGTGTCTTTTTACATTTTTAGAAGATACCCTGAGGTAATGCTTCAAATATGACTACGGAATACATAGTATTTGTGATTTGGAATATGAAGCATATATGTCGTTATAGTAGAGCTTTTAAAAGATTCAGAAAAAATTAACAAAAAAGGTTGCCTCTATTCAAAGTTTTACAAAAAGAAAAAATAAGATTTCTCAACTTTTTATCTTGGAATAATGACCCCAATATACAAGAAATAAGACAATAATGATCTTAAAGATTATTGCCCCATTACATTAATATCTACACTGATAAACTATTTTCGATTGTCTTTACGAATATAAAAAACAAATACACGAAGTCTAGATAAAAATCAGTCATATATATAAATAGGTTTTAGAAGATGTTATTCAACTACGGACTTGCTCAGTCAGCCGGGGCTGTAGAGTATGATGCCCCCAACGTGTGTCATGGAGATGACACTAAACGGTCTAATGGTGAGGCTCCAGTAATGCTGGAGCTTTGGGCAATGCAGAGCACCTCTTCATTGTCATGGCTCCCAGGTCCACTCTGGCCTGCAGTGGTAACACATGAGTGGGTACTATCTATGAGTCAAATAGAGCTAAAATGCGTACTTATGCTAAACTGAATTACTTGAAATAGAACTGTTTTGACATGTAAACTGCGTACTTATGCTAAACTGAATTGTTTGAATTAGAACTGTTAGACAAAACTGAATAGCTTGAAATAGAAATGTTTTTGACAATTGAATGGTGTACTCATGCTAAACTGAATTGTTTGAAATAGTTCAAAGTTTTACAAAAACCTTTCTATAAAAATGGATTTGGCATTAAATAACCTTCGTATTAAAAACTTTGTATAAAATTGGATTTAGCATTAAATAACCTACAATGGTTGTTATGCCATAAAACCTAAACAAACAAACAAACAAACAAACAAACAAACAGGCAATCAACTATGGACAAATCAACTAATGCAAAATCTATTTTAATACAAATGATCAGTTCTATTTCAAACAATTCAGTTTAGCATTAGTGCACAGTTTTATTATCAAAAACATTTCTAATTCAAGCTATTCAGTTTAGTCAAACAGTTCTAATTCAAACAATTCAGTTTAGTATAAGTATAGTTTTACTTTACATACAGTTAAATGTCAGAACTGTTCTATTTCAAACAACTCAGTTTAGCATGAGTACACAGTTTAATTGTCAAAAACATTTCTTTTTCAAGTTATTCAGTTTAGTCAAATAATTATAAATCAAACAATTTAGTTTAGTATAAGTATAGTTTTTGTTTACACATAGTTAAATGTGAGAACAGTTCTATTTCAAACTATTTTTTTTAGCATAACAACAGTTTCAATGTCAATAACATTTCTATTTCAAACAATTCAGTTTAGCAAACAAAAATAGTTCCATTTCAAACAATTCAGTTTAGCATAAGTGCGCAGTTTACATGTCAAAACATTTCTACTTCAAGCAATTTAGGTTAGCATAAGTACATAGTTTAATTGTCAAAATAGTTCTATTTCAAGCAATCCAGTTTAGCATAAGGACACAGTTTAGTTCTATTTTACACACAGATAGGACCCTATCAGGTGCTACCACTCCGGGCCTGAATGGACCTGAGAGCGAGGGCAATAAAGGGATGCTCTGCATTCCCCAAGCCTCCAGCATTACTGGAACCTTACAATCAGATTGTTTAGTCATATCCAGAACATTCGTGGTGTGTATGTGTATGTATGGGGGTCATACTCCTCTGCAGAGAGGCAGTCGGTGTATTCTTCAGCCACAGCCGACTGGGTAAGTCTTAATATGTGATGTCTCTGAGAAGAATGTATTTTGTAAAACCTACGTTGGTGTTAAAGTTCAAAGTGTTTGCTTGATAAGAATAAATTGCTAACTAAAAATATGAAACATGCTTATAAACTAGCTATTGTATGTGGTGCATTCAATAAGTATTTTTTGTACAGGCATTTAGAATTATCGTAGACTCTTGAAAATTCACTATGTTCTTGCTATACATCTTATCAGATGACTGACCTATTTTTATGATTTCAGGTTCAAATGATCAGTTACAGCAGGAATTGGAATACTTACTATTAAAGCCTGATTGTCACAGCTGGTGAATTTCAAAAATGCAATCTGGATGTGAGGAGACTTTAAAAGAACGATATGCAATAAAATTCTGTTTTAAACAAGGAAGAAATGCTACAGAAACATATGGAATGCTTCAGACTGCTTTCGGAGCATCTTGCATTATTCGAGCATCAGATTTTGAGTGGCATAAGAGATTCAAGGAAGGCAGGGAGTCTGTGAGGGATGATTAAAGGTGTGGGAGGAGTAAGGAAGTCAATACACCAGAGTTGATTGGCCAAAGGGTCAGGGTTAGGGTTACTATGTTGAGGTTTTAAGGGAGTTTAGGAAAAGATTCCTAGGGAAGAGGCCAGCACTCTTCAAATCGGGTCAGTGGCATTTCCACCAGGACAATACACCAGTTCACAACTCCATTCTTGTCACAGACTTTTTGAGCAAGATAGGCATCAAGGCAGTTCCTCAGCCTCCCTATAGTCCATACCTAGCTCCCTGTGACTTTTGGTTAATTCCTAAGCTCAGAGGCTGTCGTTATGAGACAATAGGGGAGATGAAAGAGGCTTTGACGAAGGTTATTGACACCGGAGTTCAATCCAAGGTCGAGTCGTACCAAAGACTTAAAAATGGTACTTCATGCTGTCTTGCTTAACACTCAGCATTATAAGCTAAGTATCAATGGTGAAGTGGAGCAATCCAGAAAATGGAGTAGTGCCCTTCTCTATACCTCGCTGTAGTAGTTATTGAAAAGGGGGCCTTCGAGTCACATTTTATTACAGTCGCCATTTTAGTCATCGAATCAATCAAATAAAAAACTTATCAAAGGGAAGTAATCCTATTAAATATTTAAAAGTTACTTCCCTTGTAATTGAAATTTTTCTAATACCGTCCAAAATTAGAGAACTTATTAAAACAAATTCTGATTTTTTAGTTTGCTTTTATGATATATAAACACTTGTAGGCTGTTTAATGCTAAATCATTTTCCTATATATATACATATTTACCAATCCCTCTGCTCGGGCAGGATATGACACAAGGTCAATTTTTAAGCGGAGTTTAACAGGTTTCAATTCAGAGTTTTCCTTCTAGACTAGTTGTCTCACCAAGGCTGAATAACCTAGTCTGCCCTACTATTTACCCATAGCTGGAGGCAGAATAATTGGATTCATACCTTTCCCAATGGTATTAGTGCTATGTGAAATGCAGTCTCGTCCAGGATTTGAACTCGTGTCGCCGTGTCCATTTCCTAGGAAGATAGCCATTACACCACGGGCACCTCCATAAATATATATCAAATATGTATGAATTCTAAACGCATATTTTGTTGATAACATTTTTAGGCGAGCCAGAGTTTAAGCTTGCACGTAGTTAAATGGTTTCAAGTATTTCTATGTAACCCTAAAAATTTATTATAACATTATCACATTTCAATAGTAACACGTATGAATTTGAAGTTATGATTTTTTAGTATATAAGTAATTCTATTGGTCCGGGTCAATTGGGTTCAATCCAAGGTCGAGTCGTATCAAAGACTTTAAAAATGGTACTTGATACCTCCTTGCTGAACACTCAGCATTATAAGGTACGTATCAAGGATAAAGTGGAGCAATCCAGGGAAAGGAGTAGCGCCCTCCCCTACACTTTGGTGTAGTAGCTCTTGAAAAGGGAGCCCTCGGGTCGCCCTCGACTACAGTCACCAACTTTACTTACGTTTAGTTTGCCCGCAATTAAATGGTTTCAAGTATTCATATGCAACATTAATAATTCTATTCAACACGAAATTGGTTCAGGTACGAAACTTTTTATTACCTTTGAGTTAAAGGTTATTCGACATTGGGTTAGAGGTTATTCGACTGCAGACATTGTAGATTATTTAATGCCAAATTTATTTTCATACATAAAAACAGTTCTGTTTCAAACAATTCAGTTTAGCATAAGTACGTAGTTTAATCGTCAAAACATTTCTATTTCAAACAATTCATTTTAACATAAGTACACAGTTTAAATGCCAAAACAATTCTATTTCAAACAAATCAGTTTAGCATAAGAACGTAGTTTAAATGTAAAAAAAAAAACAGTTCTATTTCAAATAATTTAGTTTAGCATAATTACACAGTTTAAATGTCAAAACAAGTACATAATTTATTTCTATTTAACCCATGGAAAGGATTATATCAGGTGCTACCACTGCAGGCCAGAGTGGACCTCGGAGCGATGTCAATAAAGCTCCATCATTACTTGAACCTCACCATAAGATAGTTTAGAGTCATATACCAGGACACTCTTTGTGGGTGGGTTCTACAGAGGTGCAGTTGGTGTATTTTGCAGCCTCAACTGACTAGGCCGATCCATTTTGATAAAATTAATATGCTCTAATGTTTAAATATTGATTCCATTGAAGGTCCCAATAAATCTATAGATTTAATTTGATTGTTCTTTTAGATTTTTTTCTCGTTACCCCAGTTCATTGTTCTATCCTGGGTCTTCAATGATCTTAAGACAGCCTTCTTTGAATGGTTGCGAAATCCCTATCTAATAAATAGATGTTTGTAGTACGATAAAGACTTGATTGATTCATTTTCGTATATTACTATCAAACATTTGTGGTCTATTTGAAGAGAAGACGACTTGTGATTGGATAAGTTGATTGCTAAAGATTTCCAAATTTGAATTTTGTTTAAAAAGAAAAAAAACACGCTTCACCATTCTCTACATAAAATTTCGTTGAAAGATAAAATGAAGCATCATTTTAGAACATTTTTACTCCATTCTATTTATAATTCACATTATTATCAGCTTTAATTAAACTTGTTTGAAAATGTGATTATTAACAGAGGAAACAATTGTTGCATATTGACGTTGACAGAACCACACGTTCCAGCTGTGTAAACTAGAAGGCAACGATGCGTAGGTGTAAACAGCTCACGTGGGTTGAACCGAAAAGGCGTAGGTGTTCTGAAATTATATATACACAGGTAACCACAGAAGATCGGTCAGTCTCAGTCTTTCACCCAAAATAGATATGGTCAGTCACAGAGACTGACCGCTTGGCGCCCGGTTGGGAAACGGTCCATAGTGGCCCAGGTTGGGAAGCAGAAGAGGCAAAGGTGTAAGGTCCTGAAGATAACACAGCGTAGTATGGTCAAGAAGAAGAAGTCATGGGTCAGTACGGCAGTTTGTCTTGGTCTCTCTACGTCCGTCTCACACTACGGAAGTTTCGATCCCTTTTTGAGAGAAATAAAAGTGCTGTATAGCCACATGTCCTTTTTGGTTGATTCGACGCTGCTTCCTAGGTATGTGAATTTAACCAGGTTAACGAAAGCATGGACAGCTATCAATAGGCTATCGATTATATGGAAATCAGACCTAACCGATAAAATGAAACGCAGTTTCTTCCAGGCAGCGGTCACATCGATACTGCTCTATGGCTGCACTACATGGACGCTAACAAAACGGCTGGAGAAGAAGCTAGACGGCAATTACACAAGAATGCTACGTGCGATCTTAAACAAGTCCTGGCAGCAACACCCCACAAGACACCAACTGTACGGCCACCTGCCCCCTATCACGAAAACTATTCAAGTTAGACGAACCAGACATGCAGGACACTGCTGGAGAAGCAGGGACGAACTCATAAGAGATGTACTCTTATGGACCCCCACACATGGCCGTGCAAAAGCAGGACGACCAGCACGAACATACATTCAGCAGCTATGTGAGGATACGGGATGCTGTCCTGAAGACCTACCAAGGGTGATGAACGATAGGGAGGAGTGGCGAGAGAGGGTCAGGGATATCCGTGCTACCAGCGCGATATGATGATGATGATAACCACATACAACTACACGTGAACATTTACAAATATACACTTACATGCGGAAACATCATTAACCGTTAATGAACGACTTCAATGAACGAACGAATACACTTCTTTATAAAAATATACATCTCTTACACTTTATTCTCGAAAAGGTGATGTTTGTTGTGTGTGAGAGATGCCTTGGAGACGGGGACTGACTGCTATATTGACCCAAGTTCTTCCTCGACCATAGTAGCACTTCTTCCTCATCTTGGCTGGAGTTGCTCAACCGTGGGTCACTGAGGGTTCAAAGCCCTCTGTCTGCCGCTGGCTCTCACTTCGGCATCTTGTCTCCAACTGACACCAAACGTCTGTGTACCTGGTTATATTATTGCCCGCCTGCTTCCGCTGTTATTCCGCTTATTTACACAGGAGCATCTCTTGATTGACGGCTCGGTCGTGGGTCAATATATAACAAAGACAGATATATTTTTGTCACCAAATGTTCGTTCCTTCGTTATTATTCCTTCATCTCAGTTGTTGTCCATAATTCTTTCTTATAAAGATATACAACACTATTGTTTGATAGCATTATTAATCTCCTGAACTTTCATGTGAAAAAGCCGTTAATAACAACTTGAATATAATAAAGGTGAAAATCACTGCAATCACTTGATTATCGAGCAGTACCGAAAGTTATATAATTTTATTCAATGACGAACGGTTTTACTCGGCCGACAAAGAGAGGCTTTTGCCTAAATTTATATACTGAATTCCAGAAAGCTGTCTCGCCAATATGCACTAAAGAAGCAAAGGTTTGGTTTCTTTGTTTAACGGCATATCAACCTTTGCAGGTTATTTAATGCTAAAGTCATTCTCCTAGAAGAACAGTAGTGGTACTATTTAACCCATAGCTGGGAGGATAAGGAGGTTCATACCTTTCCCAAGGGTATTTGCCCGAAAGTGAACGTAATAGTGAACTTGAGGGTGAGGAACTGTCTTGGTGTTCATCTTGTTCAAATAATCTGTGACAAGTATGGAGTTGTGGACTGGTGCATTGTTCCTTACTCCTGCCACACTGGAGTACGAACTCGCTTACTACGATTCCGCAGTCCATCACTTTAACCATTACACCACGAGGACCCCCACCCCCTAAAGAAGCAAAGTCACCCTAGACGATTAAAGAAACAATATATACACCACATTGAATTGAATAAAGAAACAATAAAAAAAAGCAAAGAGAAGAGAAAGAAGAAAAGAAATAACTTTTCTGAAATAAAGAAATATTTGTACTCATATAGAATGAACATCTTTAATCAGCTAAAGTTAGAATCAGATATTTTTCAGAATAACGAAAATTTATGATAGGCAAGATTTAAAAAAAAAAATCATATTTCTATGCTGTTACAACTCACCTAAGAACTAATTTGATTTAATTTATTCTATTTTCGCAAACATATATTCATCTATTTGAACTAAATAATCGTTTGTCGCGATCAAATTAAGAAAAAATCCCGAAAAGAAACATAAACTAAATATCAATTGTCAGCATAAACAAATCAATTGTTTTCCTGAATCTGATAACGATAATATATCGACATTATATCAATAATAAAGAGACAAAATTTTAGCTCTAATTTATGCTTGCCCATTAAATATGTTTAACGTCTACAATGAAACTTTGTTGGTTTGGGTGGGTTTTACGGCATATCAAACATTGTAGGTTATTTAATGCCAAATCCTCTTTATACATATACATGAAAGTTATATGATTTAGTTTGGTTTGGTTTTATGGCATATAAAGGCTAGTAGGTTATTTAATGCCAAATCCTCTTTATACAAATATAAGAAATATATATTATTCCGTTTGGTAGGGTTTATGGCATATCAAACATTGTGGGTTATTTAATGCCAAATCCTTTCTATATATATATATATATATACGAGGATCATTAAATAAGTTTCCAGACTTTTTTTTGCATGGACACTTTTATTGATAGTACACATATGAAAATCGAGTCCCCTTCGAAGTAATCTCAGCTGGTTGCAATGCACTTGTTGTAGCGTTCCAACAACTTCGGCAATGCCCCATGGAAGTCCTCTTGTGTGAGCATGTCAATGACCTTCGTCACAGCCTCTTTCATCTCCTCAATTGTCTCATAACGACAGCCTCTGAGCTTAGGGAATAAGCAAAAGTCATAGGGAGCAAGTTCTGGACTATTGGGAGGGTGAAGAACTGTCTTGGTGTTCATCTTGTTCAAATAATCTGTGACAAGTATGGAGTTGTGGACTGGTGCATTGTCCTTGTGGAAATGCCACTGACCCGATTTGAAGAGTGCTGGCCTCTTCCAACGGAATCTCTTCCTGAACTCCCTTAAAAGCTCGACATAGTAACCCTAAGCCTTTGGCCAATCAACTCTGGTGTATTGACTTCCTTACACCTCCCACACCTCTCATCATCCCTCACAGACTCTCTACCTTCCTTGAATCTCTTATACCACTCAGAAACTGATGCTCGATTCATGCAAAAAGGTCGAAAAGCAGTCTGAAGCATTCCACATGTTTCTATGGCATTTCTTCCTTGTTTAAAACAGAATTTTATTGCATATCGTTCTTCTAAAGTGTAAGATTGCATTTTTGAAATTCAGCAGCTGTGACAATCAGGCTTTAGTAGGGTGTATTCGAATTCCTGCTGTAGCTGTTCATTTTAAGTTGAAATCATAAGAATTGGTCAGTCATCTCATAAGATGTACCGCAATAAGATACTGCATTTTCAAGAGTTTAGGACTATAGTAAATACCCATACGAAAAAAATCTGGAAACTTATCGTATGCACCTCGTAGATCATAACAATGACATAATATGCGTACAAGAACTCAGATACCTTAAAAGCGAATATATAGAATGCCAAGACACCGGCAATGGATAGATATTTGTCTCGGCATCTACATGGAAAAGCTGTGTCGACGCTGCAATAGTGGGTGCCGGTATGGTTATCGGTCCATGGGCCCTAAAATCACAGAATAACATTGAGAAAATACAACCGAGGATGATGGTAGCTACGTTTAATGGCGATCCCAGCACAACAATCATCTGCAACAGCCCCACGAATATTGATGACGAAACGAATCTCATAGCCTTCTATAACGAGCTATCCCCCCTTGTTCGTAGCATCCCCAAACACAACGTACTCATCATCGGTGGAGATATGAATGCCCAAACAGGTAAAAACGTTGGCAACAAATTCAGTTTACACAACTTGACAAACAAAAATGGGGAACATCTAACAGATTTCACACTAGAAAATAAATTAACATGCCTTGATACTAAATTTCAGAAAATTAAGGGAAAACTATGGACCTACACCAACGTAAATAACGCTAAAGCACAGATAGACTACATCCTCATAAATAAGAGATGGAATAATAGCGGATTGAATTGCAAGCCATATTCATCTTTCGAGGGTGTTTCCTCCGATCACCGAATTGTCACGGCAAAGATATAACCGAGCTTAAGAAGGAATGCGGTCCAAACAACTACAACCGTACACTATGACTGGTTCCTGCTTAACAACAGGGATTTTACAAATATATACTAACACTAAGAAACAAATTCGAAGCATTTTAGGAGATATCTGAAATACCTACTCCGAATGACGAATATGAGAACTTCGTCAATGCCCACTTAGAAGCGGCAGCAGAATGCATACCAACTAAACAAAGAGCTAAGCATAGAGTCCAATGGGAGACAGTAGTGGTTTGAAAAAGCGTGCAGACGTAAGCAATCGGAACCCAACCAATATCAATGCTTAGAAACTTAAGAAGGCACAAAATGAACTAACTAACGTATACCTAAAAGAACAAATAGAATACGTAAAAAATCAGATCAATGAGATTAGAGACTTGGTTGAAGATAGACAATCTAGGATAGTATGTCAGACAGTAAACGAAGTGAGTAGTAGGAAGAGTACTGCGAGAACTAAACTGAAAGCTGACCAGTGAAGAAACAACATTTCGAGAACTTACTTGGAAAACCTCCGAAAGTTACGGATGAACCAATCACAAAAATTATTTGTAATCAAATAGACATCAAACAAGGACAGTTTACGCAAGAAGAAGTTTACTTAGTACCAAGAAAAATAAAGGATAAGAAATCTGCAGGACTTGATGTAATACCCCCAAAATTATGGAAGACAAGGGAATTCGATTACATACTTCTTCGATACTGTAACGAGAACGCAACAGACAGATGGACAAAGGGCTGTATCCTCCCTTTCCCCAAGAAGGGTGACCTCGGAATATCCAAGAACTACCTAGGCATAACTCTCACATCAATAGCGGGCAAGATCTACAATGCTCCGCTACGCAACCGCGTAGAACCCAAAATTGAGAAAATAGGAAGAAACAAAATGGCTTTCAGAGAAATCGATCCACGACATCACAAATTTTTACTATCAGTCGAATTCTCGAAGGTGTTCGTGCAAAAAACTTCGAGGCAACACGATTATTCGTAGACTTTTTTAAGGCTTTTGACTCCATACACAGAGGAAAGCAAATATTTCTCGCCTATGGCTTCCCCAAAGAAATCGTCTCAGCCATAATGATGCTATGTAAAAACGCATTAGTAAAAATCCGCTCACCGGATGGAGACACAGACTACTTCGACATTGTAGCAGGTGTGCTGCAAGGAGACACATTAGCCCTTTACCTGTTTTATTATTTGCCTAGACTATGTGCTAGAACGTCTATAGATTTAATGACAGAAAACCTGGCAAAGGAAAGAAGCAGCAGATATTCTGCACAAACTAATAAGGACGCTGACTACGCCGATGACTTAGCGCTTCTAGCAAATTCACCCGCCCAAGCCGAATTCCTGCTATATAGTCTCGAACAAGCAGCAGGTGACATAAGCCTCCATGTCAACGCAGACAAAACAGAATACATGTGCTTTAATCAAAGAGTTGACATCTCCACACGAAATGGTAGCTCTCTGAAGAAGCGTCTCATCGACCAAGACAGACATCAACACGCGACTAGCAAAAGCATCGATAGGCTATAGGTTATATGGAAGTTAGACCAGACCAATAAAATAAAACGCAGTTTTTTTTCAAGCCGTGGTCGTGTCAATACTGCTATAGGGATGCACCACATAGACCCTAACTAAATGTATTGAGAAAAAGCTTGACGGCAATTACACAAGAATGCTGCGAGCTGTATTGAACAAGTTCTGGAGGCAACACCCCACAAAACAGCAGCTGTACGCCACCTACCACCCATCACAAAAAACTATCCAAGTTAGACGAACCAGACATGTGGGACACTGCAGGAGAAGTAAGGACGAACTCATAAGAGACATACTCCTGTGGACCCCTTCACATTGACGAGCAAAGGTAGGGCGACCAGCTAAAACCTATATACAAAAGCTCTGTGCCGATACAGGAGGACTTGCTGGGGGCGTTGGACGTTAGAGAAGGATGGCAAGAGAGGGTCAGGGAAATCTGCGCTAGCAGCGCGACATGATGATTATGATGATGACGTATTATTTGTAAGTGCATAGTTTGTAGGTAATTTCATTTTTAAATGAGTCAAAACTAATTTGTTTCCACACTGGTGTTTCAATTATTGCTGTGAAACACTAATAATTCTATTCAAGATGAATCATTATTTTTTTGCACACAGTTAAATCGTTTCAATTATTGCTAACTAACATTTATAATTCTGTTCTTTATTGATCATGTGTTTGTAGATTGTTAACATTAATCATTCGTTTTGTGCAGTTAAATGGTTCCTTTGTATCACAAACAATTCCATTAAACTTCAATCATTTGTTTACATATCATCATCATCATCATGTCGTGCTGGTAGCACGGATATCCCTGACCCTCTCTCGACACTTTTCCCTATCGTTCATCGCCTCAGGCAGGTCTTCTGGACAACATCCCGTATCCTCACATAGTTGCTGAATGTATGTTCGTGCTGGTCGTCCAGCTTTTGCACGGCCATGTCTGGGGTACATCACTTATGAGTTCGTCCCTGCTTCTCCAGCAGTGTCCTGCATGTCTGGTTCGTCTAACTTGAATAGTTTTTGTGATAGGAGGAAGGTGGCCGTACAGTTGGGGTCTTGTGGGGTGTTGCCGCCAGGACTTGTTCAAGATTGCTCGCAGCATTCTTGTGTAATTGCCGTCTAGCTTCTTCTCCAGCCGTTTTGTTAGAGTCCATGTAATGCATCCATACAGCAGTATCGATACGACCGCTGCCTGGAAGAAATTGCGTTTCATTTTATCGGTTAGGTCTGATTTCCATATAATTGATAGCCTATTGATAGCTGTCATTGCTTTTGTTAACCTCGTGTCGATGTCCTTTTTCGTTGATGCGACGCTGCTTCCTAGGTAAGAGTGGAGATGTCACCCGTTTGATTATAGCACATACATTCCGTTTTGTATGCATTGACATAGAGTCCTGTACCTGCGGCTGCTCGTTCCAAACTATGCAGTAGTGTTTCGGCTTGGTTGGGTGTATTTGCCAGTATCGCTATGTCATCGGCGTTGTCGGTGTCGGTAATTGTTTTTGCGGGGTACCTTCTGCTTCTTTTCTTTGTCAGCTCGAAGCCGTTCTCTTTGATTTTGTCAATCGATGTTCTAAGTACGTAGTCTAGACAAATGATAAAGAGGTATGGAGCTAGCGTGTCCCCTTGTAGTACTTCTGCTACAATGTCGAAGTATTCTGTGTCTCCATCTGGTGATCGTACTTTTACTTTGGTGTTTCTATAGAGAATCGTTCTTGCTGCTACGGTTTCTTTAGGTATGCCGTATGCTAGTAGGATAAAAAGTTCTATTGATAGGATCCTATCAGCTGCAACCACTCCGGCTCGGAGTGGACTTGGGAGCAAAGACAGTGAAGGGGTACATCACATTCTCCAAAGCCCCAAACCTGGAGCTTCCCCATCAGATTGTTTAATGCCATATCCGAGAGACTCGTTGTGGAAGATGCAGTCGGTGTATTCTACAGCTCTAGGCGACTGAGCTAAATGAAACCTGAGCCCTTTTTTTTGTCTGTTTTATTAACAAATACAAATGTATTTAAAATTTCATAAATGCAATATAATGCTAAATTGGTGCGATTAATAATGATATAATTTTCATTTTATTATCACAGATTGTACCATAGGTAGATACACGAGTATGGCCATGTGCGAAATGGGTGAAATGGACATCGACTGTTGATTACGATAGAACATATGAATCTCGGAATTCGAAAACACGTAACGACTTCTTGTTCAGGTACGAAACCTTTTTATTAACTTTGAGTTAAAGGTTTCGACGTAAGGAGAAGAGACACAATCTTCTATGCTATCTTATTCATTTGGCCCCCAACTCGAGCGGCCCCCATAGGGCGCAAGTTCGCCTCACGTCTGCGAGCTCCAAAAGTCGACCCTTCTCGTTTGCGTCTAGTACTCGACTTTGACTTTCTTCAGATTCTCACACAAACCTCCCCGCGCTTCCGGTGCGAGACGTCACCCGCACCCTCTCACCGCGTTTCGTCTCGGACTATTAGGACATCTGAGTGACACCTCCATCCGCCCGTGCGCGCGCCCACGTTAACACCTGCCTCAATGTTGCACCTAACTAACCCATGTGCTGAGCTGAAAGGTTCTCAGCCTAACTAAACTCAAAGGCATGAACCGAAATCCCTCGGCAATTATATAACAAGATGTCGATAGTTTCAAATCAGCAATTCCTTTTTATTTTAATCATAAAAAAATAACAACGTCTCTGTACATATAACAAGCACAACAGTTAATTAATCATTAAATATAATTAAAATATCACTTGTTACGCAGACATCAATTTTAATTATTGTCAAATTAGTTTAGAATTAATTCAAAATTATATTAGTTGTTGCTAATATCCTGAAGAGTTGAAATGAAACACTCTATTCAAATAATGAATTACGATGTATTCTCCTATTTATTTGTGGGTGTGAAGTATTTTTTTTCACCTTTAATCCTGGAAAAATTGTTTTTGATACACACGACAACTGTTATTCTATTTTCTTACTCGAAACCATTATCATCATCATCACGTCGCGCTATCAGCACGGATATCCCAGACCCTTGCTCGCCACTTCTCCCTATCGTCCATTGCTTCCGGCAGGTCCTTAGGGCTACACCTTGTATCGGCACAGAGCTGCTGTATGGAGGTTTTACCTGGACGTCCAGCCTTTGCTCGTCAATGTGAAGGGGTCCACAAGAGTACATCACTTCTTCAGCAGTGTCCCCCATGTCTGCTTCGTCTAATTTTAATAGCTTTCGTGATGGTTGGTAAGTGGCTGTACAGCTGCTGCTTTGTGGGGTGCTGTCTCCAGGACCTGTACTGAACAGCTCACAGCATTCTTGTGTAATTGCTGTCCATGTAGAGCAGTATATACACGACCGCTGCTTGGAGGAAACTGCGTTTCATTTTATCGGTCAGGTCTGATTTCCATATGACCGATAGTCTATCGTAGCCGTCCATGCCTTTGCTAGTCGCGTGTTGATGTCTGTTTAGGTTGATGAGACACTGCTCTCTAGGTAGGTGAACTTGTCAACTAGTTTCAGAGCGCTACCGTTTAGTGTGGAGATGTCACCTCTTAGATTAAAGCGCATATATTCCGTCTTGTGTGCATTGACATGGAGGCCGATGCCTGCAGCTGGTCGTTCCAGACCATATAGCAGGGTTTCGGCTTGGGTGGGTGCATTTGCCAGAAGTGCTATATCATCGGCGTACAAAAAATTACTCGAAACCAATAGACAAAAAATTACTTCGGCATCGATATGATTTAAGATAAAAACCTCCCGAATATTAAAATATCTTCAGTGATCTTCAAATATAATAATCATAACGTGTGAATACATTGCAAAAACTTGAAATAAGCTTTCTATTCCATTGATTTCATCGTCATCATCATCATCATCATCATGTCTTGTCGCTAGCACGGATATCCCTGACCCTCTCTCGCCACTTCTCCCCATCATTCATTGCCTCTAGCAGGTCTTCAGGGCTACATCCCGTACCCTCACATAGCTGCTGAATGTATGTTTGAGCTGGTCGTCCTGCTTTTGCTTGACTATATGCGGTGGTCCATAGGAGTACATCACTAATGAACTCGTCCTTGCTTCTCCAGCAGTGTCCTGGTTCATCTAATTTGGATAGTTTTTGTGATGGGACGCAGGTGGCTGTATAGTTGGTGCCTTGTGGGTAGTTTCCGCCAGGACTTGTTCAATATTGCTCGCAGCATTCTTGTGTAATTGCCGTCTAGCTTCTTCTCCAGCGTGTAACACCACGGCAGCCAGTTGACATTTGTTACTCAACGGCACCACATAGACACGTGTAACATCGCAGCACCCAGTAGACATTTGTTACAACACTGCACAACATAGGCACGTGTAACGCCACGGCACCCAGTAGAAATTTGTCACATCACGGCACAACATAGATAAATGTAACACCACGGCAGCCAGTACAACGCGGCACCACGTAGACACGTGTAACACCACGGCAGCCAGTTGACATTTGTTACAACTCGGCACCACATTGGCACGTGTAACACCACGGTACCAAGTAGACATTAGTTACACTACAGCACCACATAGACACGTGTTACACCATGGCGCCCAGTAGACATATGTAACATAACGGCATCACGTGGACACGTGAAACACGACGGCACCCAGAACATCTTTGTTACACCACAGCACCACATAGGCACGTGTAACACCACGGAACCCAGTAGAAATTTGTCACACCACGGCACAACATAGATACATGTAACACTACGGTTCTAAAGGGTCTGTGAGTGTATCACTGCTCTTTAAGTTCCAGCCAGAGCTCCGTGGTAACCTCACTGTGAGAAAAAGTGATGAACACACAAAACATCGTCTGTTAGTTCGTTTGATATGAAGTTTTTTTTTTCTAAAATCCTTTCCTGGCGGTCGCCAACAACAGAGAAAGAGAGCATGAAATCAGTCAACTGTTTTGGATAGACAGAGAGGAATAAACCGTCGCAGGATGAGAAAGACAGTCACCGACCTTGATATTCACTTTTTCGTCCCGAAAGTTTTCTCTTGTAGTTCTCTCCAGTGCCTGCTCGGGATTTCGTCTTCTCAGCGTCGCAGTTCGTTTTCAAATTACTTTCTTTTCCATTTTTCAATCCCGTGTCTACTCTAACGGCTGTTATTATTGCGTTTCTTCCAGCCAATCAGAACCCATCGGCCGATTGCTCCTGATGCATTTGTATTTTTAACTTAAGCGTCTGATTCTATTATTACCTTCGGGAACCTCCCTCTACTTACCTATTTGTTTCTCCCTTATCATCGTCTCTCTCTCTCTTTCTTTCTCTCTCTCTTTCTCTCTCTCACTGCCTCGAATCTCTTTCTCATATATGTCCCTTCTTTTGCTACATTCTTCTTGTTGACCTCTAAATCTAGCCCGGAAACAACTTACTATTAAAACAATTACCCAGAGTCCCTAGGTATATTACAAGTTGAGATGAAACTCCGACTGACTAAGAAATATATTCAATTCATTTGGAAATATTAGTTTTTGATTCAATGGTTTTGTTGTTCGGATCAGTTGTAATTATTTGTTATTTTTTAAAAATTTGGTAAATTTATATTTCGTATCAGTTTCTAAAATCTGAACTGGGAATTCCAAAATATTTCCATGAAAATACTCCTCCAAAGGAAGGTTTTCTGGGTATTCTCTTGTAGAATGTAAAAGTGGTTAGTTAAAATGAAATTAAGAAAAATATGCTGTATTATACAATGTCATTAAGTAAAAAAAATATATCATTCTCTATTTTTTGTCCTTAAGATTATTTAAGGACTGGATTCGTCAGTAAGACTGACTTAAAGTCAGGAAGTTCGTGGATAAGATTATATCAGCTTACTATTCTTTTGATCCGAGTCTTTTATAAGATGTGAATACTTTATTTTTATATTCTCAAAAAAAGAAAGAAGGAAATAAACAAGTAAGAAAAAAAATATCACATGACTGAAATTCAAATGTACTGCAAATAAGATTATACACGAAAAGTGATATTTAGGATATCGTGTATCTGTCGGTTATTACAATGCTTATACATGAAATTATTGGATAAGATTTTAAATTATATATCTATATATAGAATTAAGATATATATTGTTTTTGTTTTTAGAATTAAGATAAATATTTTGTTTCTGTTTTTTTTTCCGATACCGTGAATACTGGTAGATATATATATATATATATATATATATATATATATATATATATATATATATATATATATATATATATATATATATATATATATATATATATATATATATATATATATATATATATATATATATATATATATATATATATATATATATATATATATATATATATATATATATATATATATATATATATATATATATATATATATATATATATATATATATATATAGCAATTGGGATTCATAACCGTTTAAAATTTGCTTCGCTGCTACTGGTTCCTCCTGGTTCAGGGGTATAGTCTTGGATTGGCGTTTGAGTCAACCGGGTTTCGATCCCAGCTACGGGAAGCTAGTAAACGTCTAGCCACACTGATGAGTTCTGATAGAACAAAACCTATCTCTCTGTTACTGACTATATATATACATATATATATTCTTTAGTCTAGTCAAACCGGAGTCTGGAATAATTCCATCAGGACAGTTAAATTATTCAACCTTCGAACATTTAAATCTTCCTGGTAAAGAGCTCAGGGTAACTGACATCACAGAGCAACAATTCCTTTAAGAAAAAAAAAATCCGGTCACTTTAGGATTATAAATTTATTTCCATCCTGCAAATGGGTATTGATATGAATCAATAACTCCAAATTTAACAGGACTTCTTCAGATCCAATGGATATAATTAATACCGCCAGAATGGACACAAGAGGGAAGGGTGTGAAGATTTTCCTCCCCATTTCGCCCACTTCAGGTTTTTCGTTCATTACCGGTCGGGATCATAATAAAGTAACTAGACGTAGGTTCTTATTCACTCTCTACAGTAAATTCACCAACATTTTAACGTGATTCTTCAGATTTAACGATAATTTAAGGAATTACAACAACTGATATTAACCATATATATATATATATATATAAGTTTCCTTCTAATTGGCATATATATATATATATATATATATATTAGTTTCCTTCTAATTGGTATATATATATATATATATATATATGCCAATTAGAAGGAAACTCAAACCTGATATATAAATTTTTTTCGCCAGAGAAGACTAGATGACTGACGAGACAGAGAGTATGATCATTTATAATGACAATTTAACCAGGTTCGAGTTTCCTTTAAATTGCACAATATATACTCGACACGTGAGTTTTGTTCTATAAACCTGGAAGGAAATAGATGAGAAACAATAGCCATACATCGAGCACTCACAGTGATTTAGTTGATATTCCTCATATATTCTAAACACGAATAATTCACACCCACTGTCTTTGGACGCTGACTGGATATATATAATTATATATATATATATATGTTGTATAGCCATGACCAACTATACAAACACATATGCTTATAGAATCATAACGACGACATAATAACAACGACACAATAATAACGATACAATAATAACGACGAGCGACACAGTTCCGAGAAAAATATACCTCCCACTTTATTGAGAGGGTTGTGTGTGAGAGGGAGTTGGAGACCGAACAGAACTGCAACATATTGACACCCACTCTATTGGCCATAACCACGTTTTTTCCCGTTCTCCTGGGCTGCTTAAGCGGGGGCCTGGGGCCCAGTCTCTCTGGGACATGGTCCTCAATCCAGCATCTGATCTCTAACTCGTCTGATCCCCAACTGCAACTGCTCAATCGTTGGGTGCTCTGTTGGGTGCTCTGTTGGGTGCTCTGTTGGGTGCTGGTTTTCTCTACCGCATCTTGTCTCCAACTGGTCTAGTCTCCAAACTAACTGACTTCCTGTCTTCACCGAGTTATATAATAGTTCAACGCTCCCTTCTTCTTGTGGGCGTCACAATTGCACTCATTCAATCCATCCACGGTCAAGGTTATAATTCTGATATATCCTCGACCGGATGCACCTGTTATTTACATTGGCGCATTTCCTATTTTGACAGCCCGGCGGGGTCGTAGGTCAATATACAACACACACACACACACACACACATATATATATATATATATATATATGCGTATAGAAGCATACTTTATCTGACAACATAGTATTATGATATATTTCCCTTTCTTACAAAGTTGCCCTTAAAATAAACATTTTCTTTATAACATCAAGTCAGTTTTTCACTCACCTTAGCTACTTGAAACAAATATAAGTGGCTGTTGTAGCATCTGCTTCAAGAAATACTTCATATAAATGCATCTAACCTGAACCGTCAAATTGTAGCACAAATAATACGGAAGCACAAAATGCATCTTTGGCCATTTGTTACAGATATAACCTCAACCCTTGCAGTAAAACGAGGAAACAGGAAAAGAGAGATGGTTGTCTATGGCACATTCTTTGTTGAAAAATCACTTTATTGTTCTAGAAAAGTTAGCACAAATTTAGGCGTTCATAGTCTTAGAAAACTTCTTTGCTGACTGCACATAAGGCGTGTTTTGTGACGATCGAAAAATGAAAATTACTGAACACCCCAGTACGCTAAGATGTACACAGCTACCTAATCTCCGGCTTGGTCGGATTTGACACAAGGTCGTTTTATTGTGTGTGTGTGTGTGTGTGTGTGTGTGTGTGTGTGTGTGTGTGTGTGTGAGAGAGAGAGAGTGTGGAGCGGAGGTCATGCACGAATCGTCTATGTGTAAAGATAGCTGGGAAAATTAATCTTATATTATTATTGCTGTCCGATTAAATGTTAAATTACTAAGATCTTGTAATTCGATAATTGTAACTTGTAGTATTATCTGTCTACTTATATCTTTGGATGCACTACATGGAAGCTAACTAAACGTAGGGAGAAAAAGCATGACGGCAACTATACAAGAATATTGCAAGCAATATTGGAAAGTCCTGGAGGCAGCACCCCACAAAGTAGCAGCTGTACGGCCACTTACCACACATCACGAAAACTATCCAAGTTAGACGAACCAGTCATTCAGGACACTGCTGGAGAAGTAAGGATGAACTCATAAGCGATATACTCCTATCAACCCCTTCACATGGACGAGCAAAGACAGGACGACCAGTACGTGAAGATGTACTCAGCCACCTAATTTCCAACCAGGTCGGATTTGATACAAAGTCGTTTTATTGTGTGTGTGAGTGTGGAGCGGGTGTTATGGACGAATCGTCTATGTGTAAAGATAGCAGGAAAAATTAATCTTGTATTGTTGTAGCTCTCCGATTGAATGTTAAATTTACATAGATCTTGTAATTCGATAACAGTAACTTGCAGTATTGTCTGTCTACCTAAATCTTTGGATGCACTACATGGACGCTAACTAAACGTATGGAGAAAAAGCTTGACGGCAACTACTCAAGAATGCAGCGAGCAATATTGAACAAGTCCGGGAGACAGCACCCAACAAAACAGCAGCTGTACGGCCACCTACCACCCATCATGAAAGCTATCCAAGTCAGACGAACCAGACACGCAGGACACAGCTGGAGAAGTAGGGACGAACCCATGAGTGACATACTCCTGTGGACCCCTTCACATTGACGAGCAAAGGCAGGACATCCAGGTAGAACCTACATACAACAGCTCAGTGCCGATAAAGGATGTAGCCTTGAAGACCTATCCGGGGCGATGGACAATAGAGACGGGTGGCGGGAGAGGGTCAGGGAGATCAGCGCTAGCGGCGTGACATGATGATGATATCTTTATAGAGAATATTGTTTCTATTAAGTTTAGATAAACAAATAATTGGAACTACGTGACACATTGATATCGATGAACTGGAATGAAAAGGAATACCAAAATGATTTTCGAAATCATTGTGCTATGATCCAATAAGTGGCGATTCTGGAAATAGCATTGATTCATCTTATCAACTGAACGTGATGGTGTCTACAGAAATTATATTTAGATAAACACTGTGATCGTGAATGAAACCAGTGATTTGGTACGAAATAAAAAAAAATAATATAGCCAACAGCAGTTTTCAGATTAAGATTTAATCTGAGACAAACTATCAATTTGTTTTTTTTATTTTTATTTTTTTTTAATTCAAATCTTTTTTTTTTATTATCTTGCCTTTATTTCAGATGATACTTAACTGAAATTACGTTATCATTGAGTTGGATGTTTAGCAAGTTGGCCCCCAAAAGAACAAAACAAATTAATTGACTTTAGCCGAATCACTGTTTTACTATGATATGAGGATCATTAAATAAGTTTTCAGACGGTTTTCGAGTGGGCACTTTTATTGAAACTCTAGTCCCTTTCGAAGTAATCTCCTCCGACTGCAATGCACTCGTTGTACCGTCCCAACAACTTCTGGAAGGCCCCATGGATGGCCTCTTGTGTGAGGGTATCAATGACCTTCGTCACAGCCTTTTTCATCTCCTAAATTGTCTCATAACGACAGCCTCTGAGCTTAGAGAATAATCAAAAGTCACAGGAAGCAAGGTCTGGATTATAGGGAGGCTGAGGAATTGTCTTGATGCCCACTTTGGTCAAATAGTCTGTGAGAAGGATGGAGTTGTGGGCTGGTGCATTGTCCTGCTGGAAATGCCACTGACCCGATTTGAAGAGTGCTAGCCTCTTCCGACTGAATCTCTTCCTGAACTCCCTTAAAACCTCCACATAGTAACCCTAACCCTAAGCCTTTGGGCAATCAACTGTGGTGTATTGACTTCCTTACACCTCCCACACCTTTCATCATCCCTCACAGACTCCCTGCCTTCCTTGAATCTCTTATGCCACTCATAAACCGATGCTCGATTCATACAAGATGGTCAAAAAGCAGTTTGAAGCATTCCATACGTTTCTGTGGCATTTTTTCCACGTTTAAAACAGAATTTTATTGTATATCGTTCTTCTTAAGTGTCCTCACGTCCATATTGCATTTTTGAAATTCACCAGCTGTGACAATCAGGCTTTAGTAGGGTGTATTCCAATTCCTACTGTAGCTGTTCCTTTGAAGCTGAAATCATAACAATTGGTCAGTCATCTCATAAGATATATAGCAATAACATACTGAATTTTCAAGAGTCTACGACAGTTTTAAATGCCTGTACAAAAAAAGGCTGGAAACCTATTGGATGCACTACGTATATATAAGCAATACTCGATGGACCACTTGTTTTTTACGGTTCTCTAATGATATAATTTTTATTTTTTGTTATTGCTGAAAATAATATGGCATAAGTTTGATGTTTGTTTTAAAATGGATTAAATTTTCATGATTTCTGAAAAGAAAAAATTTAACATTATATACTTACCCCCCACTCACCCTCTCTCCGCACAAGCTGGATGCGACATAAAATCAATTTTTAAGGGAAGTTGAGCAGGTTTGAATTTAGCGTTTTCCTTCTCCGAGGTTGGTTGCTATTCAAAGGTTAAAGAACATAGTCTGCATTGCTATTTATCCGTAGCTCGTGAAAAAAAAATCATACCTTTACTTAGGGTGTTTGCGCCATGTGAAATATAAGTTAAATTGGTGACCTTAGTCGAGGGTGACCCGAAGGCTCCCTTTTTAATAACTACTACACCGAAGTGTAGGGAAGGGCGATACTGTTGTATTTTGGCCTTCGACCCGGCCAAAAATGTCATTCCAAGGTGATGCACCGGAAGGAAGTGACACATTCTAATGGCAGATATGAGAGGAAATCGCGTGGGCGGAAATTGGCTGACGAAATGGGACGAGGTAAAAAAAATTCCCATGGTATACTCATAGACTGACGCACCGGAAGAGAGTGACCTGTGAACTGCATGACAGTTATTTCCGCTTGATGACGATCAAACATGCGATTTCAAAGATCGAGTAGGCGACTGAGTGAGCTTTGAACTATTATATATCTCAATCAAGACAGAAGTCGCAGTTGCAGTTAGGGATCGGACGGAGTTATAGACGAGATGTGGTAGGGAAAGCCACATCAGGCCGAAGGGACTCTTGGAGCCCCAGATGAGTTCCAGTTAGAGATCGGACGGAGTTATAGACGAGATGTGGTAGGGAAAGCCACATCAGGCCGAAGGGGCTTTTGGAGCCCCTGATGAGTTGCAGTTAGGGATCGGACGGAGTTATAGACGAGATGTGGTAAGGAAAGCCACATCAGGCCGAAGGTGCCTTGGGGCTCTGATGAGTTGGGGTCCAGGGAAGTTGCTGATAAGATGCAGTAAAGAAAGCCATAACCTAGCAGAGTGGGCCTCTGGGTCTCCGGTTGTGCAGCCCTGGAGAACGAGAAAGACACAACGTTGACGGCCATAAGAGTGGGAGTCAAAATATTGCAGTTCTGTTCGATCTCCAACTCCCTCTCACACGCAAACCTTGAATAACCTTTTTGAACCTTTGCAAATAAATTGAGAGGTATATATTTTTCTAAAAAAGTCTTCCTGCGTCTTTATTATTGTATCGTTGTGATGCAGTAGATGGCAATATAACAATACTCCGTTCCCTGGATAACTACTACACCGAAGTGTAGGGAAGGGCGATACTCCATTCCCTGGATTGCTGTACTTTACCCTTGATACGTACTTTGTAATGCTGAGTGTTAAGCAAGGCAGCATCAAGTACCATTTTTTGAGTCTTTGGTATGACTCGACCTGGGATTGAACCCCGGTCTCCTGGATCATTGACAAACACTCTACTCATTAGGCCAATGTCCAATACATATTTTTTTTCCGGTAAATTGCATGAATTTTTTCCCTTAAATTATATGATTTTGATATACTATTCTAAAAAAAATTATTAAATAAACTAACCGCCATCATTTGATCAAAATTGGTTAATTTTATTGCAACCCTAATTGAAGTGCAAAAACATTATTAAAAGAATCAATAATTGAGGGATTTTTTCAATAATCCGCAGAGAGAAGAGATTTAAAGAGAGAAGGAGTACATTACTATTTATTATACTTATTATTCACGTAAACGCACACAAGACGGAATACATCTGCTTTAATCGAAAAGGCGACATCTCCCCACAAAATGGTAGCTCTCTGAAACAAGTGGACAAGTTCACCTACCTCGGAAGCAGCGTCTCATCAACCTAGAATGACATCAACACGCGACTGTAATATAATAGCAGAGGGATTTCGTTTTGTATATCTTGCCTTTCGGTTTAGTTAGGATGAGAACCTTTCGGCATAATGCATGGGTTAGTTAGGTGCAAACATGAGCGCAGGTGTTCACGCGTGCGCGGGGAGGATGCATCATTCACAGATGTCAAAATAAAACCTAAGATAGGAAATGTGACCAGGGGATCTGAATGACATCATGCACCGGAAGCGTGGGCTGAGGATTTTGGGGATTTGAGAAAAAGCAGTGAGTTGAGTTCTCCGAACGAGGGAGTCGAGATTGAGAGCTGGGCGAGGCCAGACGAATTTGTGCGCTACGGGCACTGCGCTTTGTTTGGGTTGAGAGCTGACGATGTAAAAGCAGTCAGCATAAAAAGATTGTGTCTTTCTCTCCTCATGTCGAAAAACCTTTAAACACATATCCGTATCATGGGTATGTTACACGACTAGCAAAGGCATCGATAGGCTATCGGTCATATGGATGTCAGACCTGACCGATAAAATAAAACGGAGTTTTTTCCAAGCAGCGTTCGTGTCAATACTGCTTTATGGATGCACCGCATGGGCGCTAACTAAATATATGGAGAACAAGGTTGACGGTAATTACACAAGAATGCTGCGAGCAATATTGAACAAGTCCTTGAGGCAACACCCCACAAAATAGCAGCTGTAAGGCCACCTACCACCCATTACAAAAAATATCTAAGTTAGACTAAGAAGATATGCTGGACACTGCTGGAGTAGTATGGCCGAACTTATAAGTGACATTCTCCTGCGGACCCTTTCACATGGATGTACAAAGGCAGGACGACCAGCTAGAACCTATATACAACGGTTCTTTACCGATACAGGATGTTGCCTTGAAGAGCTACCGGGAGAGATGGAAGATAGAGAAGGGTGGTGGGAGAGGGTCAGGGAGATGTGCGCTGGTGGCGCGACATGATCATGATGAGAATGAGTATACGTATTATACTAACCGAAACTGAAAAGAAATTTATCCTGTATAGACGTTAAAATGAGTGTACAGGGTGGAACGATAAAATTGTCGTCCTAAATAAAACAACACTACAGCTTTATTTTTAAACTTTTATTGAAAAAATCAATTCAGCTAACTTGATTATGTAGTAGAGCTGACATCTATTTAATGTAGCCGCCTTCAGCCTCAATCACCGCCTCGATATAGATCCGGAACTAGGAGCATGCCTTTTCCACAAGCGCCGGTAGGAGCTCGGCGAATACTCGGCGGATGGCAGCGATCAGGCTGGCTTTGGTGTTGTGGGAGGTCATGTAGGTGATGTTCTCGACGTATGACCAAACGAAGTAGTCCAGCGGGTTCGGGTCGGGGAGGAGGGGGTCAGTGAGAAAAGGGTACAAAGTCGTAGCACTCCTTCTGAAGCCAAGCCTGGGTCTCTTTGGACATGTGGGCCGGCGCCGAGTCCTGCTGCCACACCCAGGGTCTGCCACCGGCCACCTGATTGCAACAGGGGATCACCGCACTCTTCAGCACACCCAGGTACACTTTGGTGTTGACTTTCAAGCCGGCTTCGAAGATGCGAGGTGGCATGATGTGGCCCTCACTTAAAACTACACCAAAGACCATAACTATTGCTGGAAACTTTGTTTTCATCACCCTGGGCACGTCCCTGTTATTCATGGCAATCCAGATTTGCATTTTGAGGGTGCTGGCAATGGTCCTGTTGTCATAAGTTGGATCGCTAGACAGCATGAGTTGTACAGCGGCGCGTCTCCGATCTCGCTCGTTGAACATTGTGTCACTTTCAGACATGATAGAAAGCTCCTATCGCTCTTGGTATTTGTACACAACTGGCCAACTAATAGATGGTCTGCAACAAAAAAGAAAACCAGTTATCATTAAACGGAAATGGAATCATTTATCGTTCCACCCTGTAATTACTTTTTCGTGTGTGTTTTTATTACATTTATCTGTCACGTTAAATCTGGGATTATATTTTATTCAGTGGTTGTAAATTTAAGCTTTAATGATTTTAAAATTTAATCAACTTTTCCGAATTTACTTAATCGTAGATAAATTGTTACCAGTTGTTTAAATTTCTGAGACGAAGCTTGATGATTTTATATCATTAAGGGTTTTCGGACTATTGTCCTCATCTTTATTGCTATAACCAC
Organism: Sepioteuthis lessoniana; assembly: GCA_963585895.1. NCBI lineage: Eukaryota > Metazoa > Mollusca > Cephalopoda > Myopsida > Loliginidae > Sepioteuthis > Sepioteuthis lessoniana. The sequence goes on along the minus strand of OY757920.1, from coordinate 15,702,314 downwards.
AACGTTCTCGGCCGATATGTCCTCTGGCCTTCTTCAGGTGTTTGTCGAACTCGGGAACCTACAGAAGACTTCGAACTACGTCCTTTATTGAATCCATGGGAGTCGCCTGTTCTGATTCCGTTAGTCATAACTGGGTACAAGTGTTAAGTATTCCTGTATTGTTATTCGCCTGCAGTCTGCAACCTCCAGATGATTGTCTCCTTAGAAGCTTAGGGAACCAACGCCTATAACAGTTACGCTATGTGTCATAGATGAATACAATATGGGAAACCGATATTTAAAAAAGGTTTGATAGAAATAAAAAATCTGAATATGAGCACAGGTAAAAAATCATACATAAGAGAAGTAATCCTATTCAAATAAGAACATTAAGTTTATAAGTCCCAAAAATGTACTCAGGACACATAGCGTAACAGTTATCGGCGTTGTTTCCCTAAGCTTCTAAGGAGACAATCATCTGGAGGTTGCAGGTTCAATAACAATACGGGAATACTCAACACTTGTACCCGGTTATGGCAACGGAATCAGAACAGGCGACCCCGTGGATTCAATAAACGACGTGTTGGTTCCCGAGTTCGACAAACACATGAAAGAAGGCCGGAGTACATATCGGCCGAAACGTTGTGGAAATAACAATAAAGATGAAGACAATAGTCCGAAAACCCTTAATGATAAAAGAAAATTCTTACCAATGGGAAAATTTTCCTCTCCATTCTAACAAGAAGGTGTATTAACTTTTACACGCTAGTTGATTTGCCCAATCGGCTGGGACTGTAGAATACGACCCCCTCCCCAACGAGTGTTCTGGATATGACAAAAAGCAACCTAATGGTTAGGCTCCAGTAATGCTGGAGCTTTGGGGAATGCGGGAATTCATAGACATCGCTCCCAGGTCCACTCTGGCACGGAGTAGTAGCACCTAATAGGGTCCGATCGATGGGTCAAATAGAAATAAACTGTGTACTTATGCTAAACTGAATTGTTTAAAATAGAACTGTTTTGACATTTAAAATGTGTACTCATGTCAAACTGAATTGCTTGAAATAGAACTCTTTTGACGTTTAAAGTGTGCATTTATCCTAAACTGAATTGGTTGGAATGGAACTGTTTTGTATGCTAAACTGAATTATTTCAAATAGAACTGTTTTTGACATTGAAAATTCGTACTTATGCTAAATCTAATTATTTGAAATAGAACTGCTTTTGACATTGAAACTGTGCTTACGCAAAATTGAATTGTTTGAAATAGAACTGTTTTGACATTTAACTGTGTATAAATAAAAACTATACTTAAACTGAACTGAATTGTTTGAAATAGAACAGTTTGACGGAATTGTATAGCTTGAAATAGAAATGTTTTTGACAATTAAAATGTGTACTTATGCTAAACTGAATTGTTTGAAAGAGAACTGTTTATTTGTATAAAAATGGATTTGCCATTAATTAACCTGCAAAGGTTGATATGCTATAAACCCAAACAAACAAACAAACAAACAAATGCTGGTTAATAGAGGTTAACAGTTAATAAACGTGTTTGGATTTAAAACTGTTAAACAATCAAAGATGATTTTTATTATTCATTTTTATTGCAGGGTCTTCAAACAATCTTAAAAAGGCGTTGTTAGATTAAATTTTGTCTGTAGCATACATAAAAGGTTTTTCATAGTCCCTTCTTTCTTACTGTTCAAAGTTTATTAAAAGCAAACGTTCAAATCAAATTTCATAAACATATATAAAAAGTGATACCCAGAAGGTTGGACCTTTGAACATTTCACGCAAATCAATTTGAAATTTTGGATTAAAACCGCTTCCATATTTGCCCAAAGAGACCTCTTCGAAAGAAAACGGTAGAAACAAGCTATAATTTAAAAATTTTATTTCCATGACCAATATATACTTGCATTCGTGAAACGCACACACACACACACACACACACACACACACACACACATATATATATATATATATATATATGTATTCAGGGCATCCAAAAAATTTGACATCATTTTAAAAGCAATCATCTTGAAGACTAGTCTAGCACAATAAAATTGGACAGTTTCGGTGTTGAACGTCATTAGATTATTTTGGGACCGATTTCATAAGTGTTCAATATATGCACACATCAAATCGGTAGTCAAGCTCTTGTTAAACACGCTGTAGCATGTCTCTGGTAACATTATCCAGTTCTGCTTGAGTTCATCAATGCTACCTGGAAGAGGGGGGGCATAGACCAGTCCCTTCACGTATCCCCATAAAAAACTCACACGGGAACAGATCAGGTGACCGCGGCGGTCATTTCATCAGAAAACTGTCTTCATCTTCACCACGCCCGATTCATCTCTCTGGTAGATTCTCATAAGCACGTACTGTCCTCTTCCATTAAATTTAAAATCTTGACATGTTTCTATGCATTCTGTGACAATTTGAGGTTATTTAAAAAAGAATTGCCCAAATTATTGGCCAGCAAAATTATGTAAAACCTTTTGGACACCCTGTATATAGTTTATAAGTGTGTGTAGTTGGAGGTGCCTGTGGTGTAATGGTTATCGTCGTAGGAATTGGACACGACGATACGAGTTCAAATCCTGGACGAGACTGATTGCATTTCACATAGCACTAATACCCTTGGGAAAGGTATGAATCCAATTATTCTGCCTCCAGGTATGGGTAAATAGTAGGACAGATTAGGTTCTTCAGTCTTGGTGAGGCAACTAGTCTAGGAGAAGGAAAACTCTGAATTCAAACCTGTTAAACTCCGCTTAAAAATTGACCTTGTGTCATATCCTGCCCGAGCGGAGGGGTTGGGTAAATATGATGAGTTTGTGTACTTGGGTCCGTGTGAGCATGCGTGCGATTATTGTAATTAAAAGCTATTAAATAGGATATTCGCCATATTCAGTAGACAAGCATATGGTGAATGTATTATTGTTTTGTTGAATCATTATTGTATTCATCAGATTGTCTGTGATTCGCGTAATAGCCATTCCAATGTCTCTGGCTTTTTTTTTCATCATGTAACGTGTGAAAGCACGTGCGATACCCTGCCCTCATCAGCCGCCAACTAGGGTGATAACACAGTTTCGGTTGATCAAGGCGGTACTTGCGTTCAATTTATCGAAACATGTTTGAAAGTCTTTTAAGATATGTTATTTTGGGATATTAGGAGATATTGATCGTTTTCATTAAATTCACAATAATAGAATCTGTCGATTTATCAAACCAAGGCATTGTAGAAACGGTATGATATATCTGGTCATACATGTACGATGTGTTGAATTTTGATATAAAATATCGTATCAATTTTTTTTTCATCATGTAACGTGTGAAAGCACGTGCGATACCCTGCCCTCATCAGCCGCCAACTAGGGCGATAACACAGTTTCGGTTGCTCAAGGCGGTACTGCCACAACTGGCGCTATTTATTCACATACACTTCAATAATACAGTACATTCCAGGAATAATAAAAATGTTGCTGAAATATTGGTATTAGGATAAAAGTCTTCAGCAAAATATATGAGTTATTATTTTTAGGTTTGAATGTCATCGTTTTTTTATTTTTAAAAAGAAATGTTTGGTGGAATCTTCCTAACCAAATAGAATTCAAATTACGAGCATATATTCATAAAAGAAATAAACACTTTTTAGCACCTATAAAGAAATTTAATCTGTTTAAAAATTGATTATTCATTTTCTTTTTTCTAATTTTAAAAAGGATTCACTTTTTGACGGTGGAAGTGACAGACTTTTGTTGCCATAGTACGTTGCAGACCAGGAAAACGTTCTACATACCCATAACTTATTATTCTTCGGAAGAATAAAAGCTGGGCATAAATCTATTTGTACCACACACACACACACACACACAAGCACTTGCTCACACTCATATAAGCACGCATATATACAAATGCTGCAAGTAAAGAAAAAAATGTGAAGCGGTTTAATTGAGTGTAGCATAGCTCATATTGCTTACAACAGTCCTTTTGAATCTTTGTCTTGTTATGCCTCAGCTCACAACCTACTTTAGCTGGAAATAACCTATAACCTATAAAATCTTCGCCAACTTTTTTTTCTAACTGCCATTCAAAAAAAGAACGCATATTTAACATTGTTTTTTTTTTTCTCCCTTTTCGTATCCATATTAGATCATCGGTTATCAAACCTCTAATGCAAGATCAAATCACACTGAATAAGCATTTAACATTCAGAGGTTCTGCATTCACATGTGAATGGTCAACAGATGTACAATGGAAGAATAAATATGCTGCATTTTTCTGCTTTTATGTTGGATAAGATGTAAATTTTCCAAATGAAAAGTGAATTAGATGGTGTAAAATACTCAAACATTAAGCGCGATGATTTTTCTGTTTTGAATACTTTCAAGATCACGAAAAAGTAAGGTTAATTTACGTCATTTATTTATTTTTTTTATAGGATGCAATTTTCTTGCTTCTAAAGTTTTTAGGAGGCACATTCCCATCCAAGAGTACGTGTGAAAGTCTGTTAACTTACAAAGAATTACAAAGACACATGAGTTACATAGATAGACATCAATATAGATATTTTATTGATTAGGAAAAGACTGTTTGGCTGTTCTCTACTTGTAACATTAAGGTCCAAAAATATACGTCCAAGATACGAACACCTGAAATCTACATATGTTCATAATCATAGAATGTTCATACGCGTATAGGAATCCGAAAAACACTTTTTATTACCCTTTTGAGTTTAAGGTTTTTCGACATGAGGAGAAAGAGACACAATTTCTTTCTATGCTGGCTTTTCCATCTGCCCCCACCACGTGCAGCACATTTCGTAGACCCCAACTGGTCTCGCCTCAGCGAGGTCCAAAAAATCAACTTGCCTCTTCTAAATCCCAAACTCAACTTCAACTCACCTAACCAACGCGCGGCGCCCGTAGCGCACAAAGTCGTCTGGCCTCGCCCAGGTCTAAATCTCAACTAACCCATGCACTAACTAACCCATGCACTAAGCGAAAGATTCTCAGCCTAACTAAACCGAAAGGCACGATATATAAAACGAAAAATGATAATATCAAAAAGAAAGTCCCTCCGCAATTATATTACATACTGACAGTCGTTTGGTTTAATGTCGTGCAACGAAATTTAGTAGACATATTTATTGAAGGCAGAGAAAAGTTCTAAAGTAAGAATCTTTTTCATAGACGAAAGAATAGCTCTCATTGTGGTGGGTTCTTTAAAATGCAATAATTTTGTCATTAATTATTAATCAATGATTTTTATAAATCACTGAATCTCTTATATGCCACGCACTAATTTGAAAATTATGGTTGGTTGGTTGGTTTTATGGCATATCAGCCTTTGTAGATTTATTATCGCCAAATCCATTTTTATTCATTTTTTTACAAAACAGTTCTATATATATAACAATTCAGTTTAGTGTAAGTACAGTTTAACTGTAAAAGCAGTTCCATTTGAAGCAATTCAATTTAGCATAAATACGCAGTTTAAATGCTAAAACCAGTATTGTGAAGAAAGCACGGTTTAGTTCTATTTCACCCAAAGATAGGACCCTATCAGGTGCTACCACTCCGGGTCAGAGTGGACCAGGGAGCGATGGCAATAAAGGGGTACTCCGCATTCCCCAAAGCTCTAGCATTACTGGAACCTCTGCAGAGGTACAGTTGACGTATTCTACAGCCCCAGCCGACTGGGCAATGAAAATTATGTAATCATGGATGTAAGGATAAAAGAAAGCCTGAAATACTCTACTGTTGGCAAAAAAAATATGGTGATAAACTTTCTTCGTTTTACAGAGATTTTATTTCAGTTTGTTATATTGCATAACCATAATTATAAAAAAAAAAGATTGAAAACTTCGATGTCTATAGCAACTCAGTATAATATATCTTTATCTTGAACAACGCTGAAAATATATATCGAAAATAAACTGTTTGAAGGTGCCATTAGGGTAACAGAAAATAAATGTTTCTCACGAAAATTCTAAGACTTTTACTCTGACGAAAATAATAGGATGGAAGACCTTCGACTCGAAGACTTCACCTCCTTTCAATTTTGGGTGGATTGGGTCGGGTTGGATTGGGTCGGGTTTTAAGTCATAGTTAATATGACTTAAAACCCGACCCAATCCAACCATTGTAGATTATTTGATGTTAAATCCTCAGCTTACTTATTTATTAGATATTTATGATTTGTAAACATATTTTTTCAGTAACATTTTCAAACCAGCTTGAGCTTTTTTCTGCCCACTGTTACCAGGTTTCAAGTATTATTATTCACTACCAATAATTTGCCTACACAAAGCTAAATAGCCTCAAATGATCTATTTAATAGTCACAATTTAACATCATTTTTTTTGTACACATAGTTTGTTGGTAATTTCATTTTTAAATGAGTTAGAACTAGTTGTCTAAATTTCTGAGACGAAGATTGATGATTTTTATCATTAAGAGTATTCGGACTATCGTCTTCATCTGTATTGTTATTTCCCCAACGTTTCAGCCGATATGTCCTCTAGCCTTCTATCAGGTGTTTCTCGAACTCGGGAACCTTCATGGAACTTCGAACTACGTCCTTTATTGAATCCACAGGGGTCGCCTGTTCTGATTCCATTAGCCATGACCGGGTACAAGTGTTAAGTATTCCTGTATTGTTTCTCACCAGCAGTCAGGATTGAACCTGCAGGTGATTGTCGCCTTTGAAGCTTAGGGAACCAACGCCTATAACCGTTACGCTATGTGTCCTGAGTGCATTTTTGGGACTTATAAACTTAATGTTCTTACTTGACTATTATATATGATTTTTTTTACCTGTGTTCATATTCAGTTTTTTTTAGAACTAGTATTGCTATTGTTTTTACACAGTTAAATGGGTTCAATTATTGTATCTAACACTTATAATTCTATTCAATATTAATCATTTGTTTGCAACCTTTGAAGTGGTTACAAGAATTAAACTTTAATTACTCTATTGAACACAATTCATTCATTTGCAGGTATTGATAAGTTGCGTTAATATTTCAATTTAGACACACAGTTAAAGAGTTTCAAGTACTGCTATCTAAAACAAATAATTCTTTTCAACATTACTCATTTGTTTGCACACAGTTAAACGGTTCCAAGTATTGCTGAGAATCACTAACAATTCAATTAGAAAAGTCATTTGTTTGAACACAGTTAAATGATCAAACTGTTCAATTTGACTCATAGATAGGACCCTATCAGGTGCTACCACTCAGATCCAGAATGGACCAAGGAGCGATGGCAATGAAGGGGTACTCTGCATTTTCCAAAGCTCCAGTATTACTGGAACCTCGTCTTCCGATTGTTTAACATCATAATCAGGACAGGATGGGTTCTTACCCCTCTGCAGAGAAGCAGTCAGTGTATTCTACAGCCCCAGCAAACTGAGCCCTCTTCCTCTCAAATAAGTACAATATTGATGGTTCTGTTTGTGAGGTCAGAGTTAGAAGCGTAGTTTATAACATCACTTACACGTTAGGCACAGAAACTAATTTTCTGTTGTTGGATGGAAATAAAAGTCCATCACATCCACAGTCAAAAAGTGAATCCTTTTTTGAATTATTAGGAAAGATTCTGTTTCTCTATTAAAGTTTCCTTTTCTTAGCCATGTCCAGGTTTTGTCGTGTGAGATGTTGTTTATTAGTCGTATTATTATTATTATTATTATACTCTTTGCGTGGTTTTCACTCCGGCTCTAAGTGGTAGTATTTTTTTTATTCATATTTACCCAACCTCTCCGCTCGGGCAGGATATGACACAAGGTCAATTTTTAAGCGAAGTTTAACAAGTTTGAATTCAGAGTTTTCCTTCTCCTTGACTCGTTGCCTCACACAGGCTAAAGAACCTAGTCTGTCCTACTATTTGCCCATTGCTAGAGGGAGAATAATTGGATTCATACCTTTCCCAAGGGTATTAGTGCTATGTGAAATGCAATCAGCCTCGTCCAGAGTTTGAACTCGTGTCGCCGTGTTCCTACGACGATAACCATTACACCACGGGCACCCCCGTTATTATTTTAGTATTTTTGTTATTGGAGCCTGAGAGATCACAAATCCCAGACTCCTTTCAGTAACCTTGCCTATTTTAGCAATGAGACCATTGTATTCTGGTATTTGCGTAATTCCCAGTAGATCATTTTCCCCACGAAGTCGTGTCTGCTTTTATATTCCATTTTGCGCTATTTTGCAGCATTCTCTTATGATGTGATTAATTGTTTCATCTTCATCACCACTTAGTCTACACTCGCTATTTCCCGGTCTATGATCAATAATTAGTTCTCATAGTTTTATTTTGTGTTGTTAGATTCAGTTTTTCCTCTTCGTAACTATACCCAGGTTATGTAATGCACAATATCCTTCGCCTGGTACTCAAAGTAGCAATACTATCATCAATCTATTTTTGTTTTTCTTTCTTGTATTTATTGTTATTAGGAGCTAGAAACATCCCCTCTTTGGTCTTCTTTATATATTGTTCTAGCCACACAATTTGTAATAATTGCAAAACGTTTTCCTCATTTTTTTATAGTCACATAGATTTTGTATATATCATCTCACTGATGTAAGACCTTGTGCAGAGTCATCGATTTTCTTGTTTTACGTTCTTCTGGGTTCCTCCTTAGTTCAGTTTAAGAAGGGCCCCGAGTATTTTACAAGGAAATCTGATTTTTTGTATTAGAGATTCTAATTCTTTTTCATCCTTGGCAAAAATCATACAACCACCCATAATCAGGGTGTCTCAGAAAAGATGCGACCCATTAAAATGATAATGATTTACTACTAAGACATTTAGAACACGTCTTGTTAAAGATGCATCCTTTGAGCTGGAAACATGAAATCAATGCTTTTTAATTGCTATTATATCAGCTTCCAGGACATGTCATCTTTTTTTTTTTTAGTTTCTTGTCTCAGTAATAAACCATTATCATATTAATGGGATGCGTCTATTTCTAGGCAGTTTTGAATGATTTTGTCTCCAAATATGTAGAGACGCAAAATATTTTTACTCTATTGTTCTAGGCATTGTGATTGAGGATTAATCGTAGTTATAGTATACTGTTTTCCAGTCTGAAACAAAAAAGAACACAACATTATTATTAGTAGAGTTATTAGTAGTCATATGGATCCCATGTATATTGAGACACTCTATATAAGAAGTCACATGGGTCCCAGCAATATTGAGACACCATGTATTCGCAGTCACATGGGTCCCATGTATATTGAGACACCCTTTATTAGCAGTCACATGGGTCCTATGTATATTGAGGCACTATATTAGCAGTCACATGGGTCCTATGTATATTGAGACACCCTATATTAGCAGTCACATTGGTCCCATACATTTTGAAACACTCTATATTAACAGTCACATGGGTCCCATGTATATTGAGATACCCTCTACATAAGTTATAAATCTATCGCCTCCTTTGCATTTTCTTTGCATATAATTCAGTGATATCATTGCTATAAAAATAGCAGTGGGGATTATTATTTCAATCCATATGAGTTCTTCACACCAGTGTTAGTTGTTGGTATTTCACTGGAATCTGTGCGACAGTAAATTTTCCTTAGGTCACCAGGTCTCGTCTGAGTATTCTAGCCTATTTTGATTATGTCCTAGTTTGGATTGTCTTCCCCGTCCTTCAATGATTATCATCATTATTATTGGAAATATTCGGTGACGGTTATTGGTGTAGGAAGTGGACAAGACGAACAGAGTTCGATTCCTGAACGAGGCTTTTTTGCACCCTTGGGAAAGGTATGAATCATCACTTCTCTCCCAGCAACGGTAAGTTGTAGAGTAGCCACGACATTTTCACATTGGTATGGCAACCAGTTTAGGAGAAAGAAAGCCTTGGAGAAGGATAGGCGATTCCTGCACAACATGGGTAACGCCCTCACGATCCAACAATCTTACGGGATAAGTTCTTCTTCTTCTTCTTCTTCTTCTTCTTCTTCTTATTATTATTATTATTATTATTATTATTATTATTGTTGTTGTTGTTGTGTTGTGGCATTGGGAGTTTTAGGCCGTTTAGTTTTCTTCTAAACTACTGTTGGGTGGTGGGAACTGTAACAATTTTAAACTTTTAGAAAAGAGTCGAAACTTGTTTGCCGTGTACGCTGACAATTTGGACAGAGTCATATATTTAATTTGGATTCATAGTGAAAGTGTCTTTACATTTAAAACACAAAGTTCAAGCAAATATTTTACAAAGAATAAAACAGCATACAATTTTGTAAAATTTTCAGCATTTTAAATTAGTAGGACTTAAAGACATACTAACCAATATTGAAGTTGTTTTTCTGCTGGCGCAAGCAAGTTTATATCACGACATGATTATTATTATTACTATATAACTGTCACTTTCATATTCCATCGCTTTCTTTATTCTCTGGAAAGTTCCAGATACTCGTCTCTCTTTTCACGCTTTTTGATTTTCACTCTATGGTCTGCTGGGACGATTAAGTACACTTTGTAGAAAATACTAATTTTTCTTTTTGCTAATTATCACTCGGTGAGGTCTTCTGTCCGGGATTGGGCAATCTATTTGTATCTCAAAGTCCCAGAGAATTTTATGCGTCTCTTTCTCCAGGACAGATTCTGGTTTGCACTTTTCAGATTTGATAATATAGTCAAATTTCAATTTCTTGCACGATACCCAGTAGATCCACTTTCCCACTCAGTCATGTCAAATTTAATACTCCCTTTGCGCTAGTTTGCAACATTCGCTTATTATATGATTAATGGTTTCGTCTCTGTCATCACTCAAGCTGCGCTTGCTTTTTCAACTGTGTATAATCAATTTTCGATTTAATATAATTGATCCTGATGACGTTGTTCTGTTCTGCTATTAGAAGAGATTCAGTTTCCCTCTTAATGTATCCCTTTCGTAATCAATCTGAAGTCATCCCGTGTGAGATTTTGCTAGTTCGTCGTTTGAAATACCCATACGGTTGTTTTCCTTTCTATTTTTGTTTTCTAGTATTTGATCGGTTTCGGTTTTTTTGTTTAATGGCATATCAACTCTTTTTAGGTTATTCAATGCCAAAGCCATTCTCCAAGAAGAACAGTAGTGGTACCATTTTACCCATAGCTGGGAGGATAAGGGGGTTCATACCTTTCCCAAGGGTATTTGCCCGAAAGTGAACGTAATAGCGCGACTGGAGTACGAATTCGCGTACTAAGATCCCGCAGTCCATCGCTTTAACCATTACACCACGAGGACACCCCCTAGTATTTGATGTTTTTTTATACTTACATGGAGCACACAACAAGTTTCCAGATATTTTTCGTATGGGCACTTTTATTGATAGTACACACATGAAACTCTAGTCCCTTTCGAAGTAATCCGGCTGCAATGCACTTGTTGTACCGTTCAAACAACTTCTGGAAGGTCCCATGGAAGTCCTCTTGTGTGAACGTGTGAATGACCTTCGTCACAGCCTCTTTCATCTCCTCAATTGTCTCTTAACGACAGCATCTAAGATTTTACTTTAACTTAGCGAATAACCAAAAGTCACAGGGAGCAAGGTCTGGACTATAGGGAGGCTGAGAAAGTGTCTTGATGCCCACCTTTGTCAAATAGTCTGTGACAAGAATGGAGTTGTGGACTGGTGCATTGTCCTTGTGGAAATACCACTGACCTGATTTGAAGGGTGCTGGCCTCTTCCGACGGAATCTCTTCCCGAACTCCCTTAAAATGTCAACATAGTAACCCTCACCCTAAGCCTAACCCCTTTGGCCAATCAACTGTGGTGTATTGACTTCCTTACTCCTCCCACACCTCTCATCATCCCTCACAGACTCCCTGCCTTCTTTGAATTTCTTATGCCACTTAAAAACTGATGCTCGATTCAGGCAAGGTGGTTGAAAAGCAGTCTGAAGCATTCCATGCGTTTCTGTGTCATTTTTTCCAAGTTTAAAACAGAATTTTATTGCATCTCGTTGTCCTCACGTCCAGATTGCATTTTTGAAATTCACCAGCAGTGATAATCAGTCTTTAGTAGGGTGTATTTCAATTGCTGCTGTAGCTGTTTATTTGAAGCTGAAATCATAAAAATTATTCAGTTATCTCAGAAGATGTATAGCAAAAAGATACTGAATTTTCAAGAGTCTACGATGATTTTAAATGCCCATACGAAAAAAAGCCTGGAAACTTATTGTATGCCCCTCGTATCATTTGTATCTTATGGTAATTGATAGTTAGAAGAATATTAATTCGTTGTCTTTTTTAACAGTTTTACATGCAACAATTTTAAACATTATCTTTAGTTATCATTATGACAAATAAAATCCAATGTTGCAATGCGTTTAATCATCAAAGAAAAATTGACTTTTTAGCCACTCATTATCGCCTGTATTCGTGCATACAATTAAAAGATTTGTCTTTTGTGATCAAATTTTTTGATCACCAACGGTGACAATCAGGCTTTAGTAGGGTGTATTCCAATTACTGCCGTAGCTGTTCATTTAAAGCTGAAATCATAAAAATTGGTCAGTCATCTCATAAGATGTATAGCAATAACATAGTGAAATTTCTAGAGTCTACGATAATTTTAAATGCCTGTACAAAAAAAGTCAGGAAACTTATTGAAGGCACCTCGTATCCCTTGAAGTGTGAAAAACAAGAAAATTTGAAACTTATTGAAGGCACCACGTATGTTGTCAGTGCTGTCATTGGCCGATGTAATAATTCCTTCTTTGCTCAATTTAATGTAGCCTTCGAGTCCTTGTATTGAAGCATCCACGCCATGTTTAATGATGTTGAGTCCTCTTCCTCCTCCCTTTTGTGACACAGTTATCGCTCGAATGTAATCTCCTCTCATCAACTTTCTTGTCCTTAAGTCGATTGGTCTGAATTCTTCCCTCGTCCATTTTAAGAACCTTTCAGATTATTTTGGTTATCATTGTTCTGGTTGTTATTGTTATTGCTTTTAGAGTAGTAATTTACAGAGCTTTTTGCTTAGATGTGGCACAAGGCCATAAATGGGGCAGCCAATGAGACTCGAACTCAATTGTGTAGGTTTGCTAGTCTAGCTAGCTAACCATTATACAACCAGAGGCATTTAGAGTATTTTGTTTGGTGCATACGCTGTCGCTAATTCACCAAAATTTAAAACAGAAACTGAAATCGACCACAATTTATCTTAGAATGTTTAACCCAGTCGGCTGACGAAGGGGGAGCTGTAGAATACAACGATTGTATCTCTGCTGAGGGTACGACCCCCCAATGAGTATCCTGGATATGACATCAAACGCTTCAAAGGCTTCAGTAATGCTGGAGCTTTGGGTAATGCAGAGTACCCCCTCATTGTCATCGCTTCCAGGTCCACTCTGGCCCGAAGAGGTAGCACCTGTGGATCAAATAGAACTGATCAATTAACTGTGTAAACAAATGACTGATGCTTAACTGAATTGTTTGTGATACATAGTAATACTTGCAACAATTTAACTGTGTGCAAACAAATGATTAATACTGAAGAGAATCAAAAGTGTTAGCAATAATTGAAATCATTTAACTGTGTAGAAACAATAGCATTACTAATAGCAAACAAATTAGTTCTAAGTCATTTTGTAATATAATGGCCGAGGGATTTCGTTTTATATATCTTGCCATTGGGTTTAGTTAGGCTGATAACCTTTCGGCTCAGCATATGGCTTAGTTAGGAGCAAACTTGAGCACAGGTGTTGACGCGCGTGCGGGGAGGATGTGTCGTTCACAGATGTCAAAATAAAAATCCCTTGGGGATGTGAATGACGTTTTGGGAGATTTGAAAAAGTCAGTTGAGTTGAGTTGAGTCTTCCGGCCCGAGGAAGAAGGGTGACTTTCGCTAGCTCACAGTGGCCTTGTGGCGGGTGCCACACGTGTTGGGGGTGGGCAGATGGAAAAGCCAGAATAGAAAGAATGTGTATATCTCTCCTTATGTCGAAGAACCTTTAAACTGAAAGGTAATGAAAAGTTTCGTACCAGAACTAAGAAGTCGTAAGTGTTTTTCGTGTTTCGGGATTCCTATGTTCTATGTATATATGTTATGAACATTCAATGTACGTTTCACATATCGGTATCTGGGTATGTTACAAATATATATTTATCTATTATCAATATTATTATTATTATTATTATTATTATTATTATTTTAGCTCTATCATAGATATTGAGCATTCTCCATATATTGCACTTGGCTTGACACATAACCACACAAGATTTACTGACGACCAACACTCTCATAATATATATATATATATATATATATACATATATATATATAAGTGTTTTATGAAAATTCTATGTACGTTTCACACATATCCGTATTCATGTATGGCTATGGCACAATTTAAAAATGAAATTACCAACAAACTAATCTCTTACATCTCATGTATATCTATTCAAATGTGTGCAAATGAATGACTTGTGATAAATTGTTATTCGAGCCTTTGGCAAAATAGAATAGTGTGTTCACTAACGGTTCGGAAGACCGGAGTTCAATCCCAGGTCGAGTCATACGAAAGACTCAAAAATGGTACTTGATACTACCTTGCTTAACACTCAGTATTATAAGGTAAGGATCAAGAGTAAAGTGGAGTAATCCAGGGAATACAGTATCACCCACTTCTACACCTGGGAGGTGCCCGTGGTGTAATTGTTATCGTCGTAGGAAATGAACACGGCGACACGAGTTCAAATCCTGGACGAGACTGATTACATTTCACACAGCACTAATACCTTTGGGAAAGGTATGAATCCAATTATTCTCCCTCCAGCTACGGGTAAATAGTAGGACAGACTAGGTTCTTCAGCCTTGGTTAGGCAACTAGTCTAGGAGAAGGAAAACTCTGAATTTAAACCTGTTAAACTCCGCTAAAAAATTGACCTTGTGTCATATCCTGCCCGAGTGGTGGGGTTGGTAAATAGGACTTCTACACCTTGGTGTTGTAGCTATTCTCTATCGTCCGTCGCTTCCGGTAGGTCTTCAAGGCTACATTCTGTATCGGCACAGAGCTGTTGTGTGTAGATTCTCGCTGGTCGTCCTGCCTTTGCTCATCCATGTGAATGGGGTAGCGCCCTCTCCTACACTTCGGTGTAGTAACTATTGAAAACATAGCCTTCGGGTCACCCTCGAATATGGTTGCCAATTTACATAACAATAGTTGAAACCAATTAACCGTGTGCAAAAAAAAAAAAAAAGAAAAAAAGAGCTCAGGCCCATTTAAATATGTCATAAACAAAGGACCCGATAGGGTTCTATCTATCGGTCAAATGAAACTATTTGATATTTAAACTCAGTGCAAACATGAATTTTGTTAAATTGAATTATTAGAAATAGAACTGTTCGAGCACCTAACTATGTGCCAATAAATGATTTTTAATTGAAGTGTTAGTGATAAATATCAATACATTTAACTTTGTTGCTTTATGGGAAATTGTATTGTCAAGAACAGAACTGTTGATCGTTTAACTGGGCATATCTACGAAATGTGTCTAAAAATCAGATATTCAATATATACGTAAAAACAGGGTTTGGCATTAAATAACCAATAATGGTTGATATGCCATAAATCCAAACCCAACCAATAGTAATATTACGGACGGGCGCTGTCGTCAATCAGTGAAGGTATCACGAGAGGAGCGCGTGCGGGCAGAATGACCTGCAAAGTTAGACGTGATTTTAAAATAATCACAGATGAACTATCACGTGTTTCACTAGTGACATCGAACATTCGGGGATCTTCGATTTGTTCTCCAAAATCTCTATATAAGAAAACAAATAACGAGATTTTGGCAGAGCTGAAGGCAGTTGTCAAAACGGGTGCGTTAAAAGTTCCTAGGCCCCGACCCGTCATACCCTAGTCTGCTACGATCTATCAGTCAGGCATGTGTCAAACATCCAGCTCTCACCCACACCGCCGACACCACCAAGAGGAAGAGAGAAGAAGCACACAACTAAAATGAACTTTTCGAGTTGCAACGATCATAGCTAAGTAAATAATAAACGACTGCTATATTTTCTTCCATTACCTTCGAGTTTGAGTATTTCTTTTTCTGCGGACTTCTTTCTTTACAGCACAACACGTTGGTCCTACGGTACACAATCAAAATGTTTTTTATTTATTCGTTTATTCTTTTGCATCTCCCGTGCGCCTGATATGTTGTAAGCGCCCTTGAAGGTCAAGGTTGTTCTTGTTGAAGACTATGAAGTATCTCAGTAATCCGATTTTTGTAAGAAAGTCTCTTCCGCTTGAGTTGCTGACTGACAGATTTAGATAGTTGCTTTTGCTTTCTGCGCTGTTTTCTCTGTCCGCCAGCTGTTGCACACAAGGCCGCATGAATGGGACTCGAACTCACTCGTAAAGATTTGCTGGTCTAGCTTCTTAACGATTACATCAGCCGAGGCGTCCTCTTTCTCCCCAGCTGATTATTGCTCTTTTTCTTGCACTTTGCAACAGCTCAGCGATTTTGGTGATTTTGTCTTTCCGTATAATGCCACAGATTTGTCGTAGTTTGGTTCTCCTGCCAGAATTCTCTGCCATACAGTAGAGTGCTGGGGATACATACATGATGCACGCTGTGTTTAGTGTTCAAGTTCTGCTCGTAGTTTTCCCATAATTTTTTGTTCATTTACTAATCCATACAGGGTGGAACGATAAAATTGTCACCCTAGAAAAGACGACATGATTCCATTTCCGTTTAATGAAAACCGGTTTTCTTTTTTTGTTGCAGACCATCTACTAGTTTGGCCCAGTTGTGTACAAATCCCAAGAGCGATTGGAGCCTTCTATCATGTCTGAAAGTGACACAATGTTCAACGAGCGAGATCGGAGATGTGCCGCTGTACAACTCATGCTCTCCGCCGATCTAAGTTATGACAACAGGACCATTGCCAGCACCCTCAAAATGCAAATCTGGATTGCCACGAATAACAGAGACGTGCCCAAGGTGAAGAAAACAAAGTTTCCGGCTACGTTATGGTCTTTGGTGTGGTTTCAAGTGAGGGCCACATCATGCCACCTCGCATCTTCGAAGTCGGCTTGAAAGTCAACACCAAAGTGTACCTGGATGTGCTGAAGAGTGTGGTGATCCACTGTTGCAATCAGGTGGCCGGTGGCAGACTCTGGGTGTGGCAGAAGGACTCGGCGCCGGCCCAGAAGTCCAAAGAGACCCAGGCTTGGCTTCAGAAGGAGTGCTACGACTTTGTATCATTCTCTCACTGCCCCCTCCTCCCCCGACCTGAACCAACTGGACTACTTCGTTTGGTCATACGTCGAGAACATCACCTACATGACCTCCCACAACACCAAAGCCAGCCTAATCGCCGCTGTCCACCGAGTATTCACCGAGCTCCCGCTGGTGCTTGTTGAAAAAGCATGCTCCCAGTTCCGTATCCATATCAAGGCAGTGACTGAGGCTGAAGGCGGCTACATTGAATAGATGTCAGCTCTACTACATAATCAAGTTAACCCGAATTGATTTTTTTATGTGAAATGCAATCAGTCTCGTCCAAGATTTGAACTCGTGTCGCCGTGTCCATTTCCTAGGACGATAACCATTACACCACGGGCACCTCAATTTACGAATCACGCACTCATATTTTGCAATGTGCTTGTCTATTTCCATGGTTTCAGATTGCTGGTGATAATAAAGCCCAGATAAGTTAAGTGGTCAATGATTTCAAGCTCAAAGTGGTCAATGTTGATTGATGTTGATGTAGCAACATCCTGACTCATCACATAGTGTTTCTTGATATTTGATAGCTCGTACAACCTGCACGCAGGAGCAAATTTTTTGATCAGTTACAGGATGTCCGCCATGGGATACGAGGTTAGTGTTATATAATTAAGGAATGATTTTTTTATATTAATCATTATTCGTTAATTATATTTTATCATTCAGTTTGGTTGGGCTTTGAACTATTCGAGTCTCTTAAGTTCAGGTGCATAGTCATTTGGTGAAGTTACGCTTGCGCGCAAAGGGTATGACAATCATTATTTGTCATAATAAACCCCCAGGAAATCGGGCTGGAGTGTGCATGACGTCATGTCCTTAGAATTTGAGGATTTTGAAAAAGAGGTAGTTGAGATTGGACCATGGAGGCAGACGGTTGAGTTTCTGCCATTGAAGCATTGAGTTGAATCTTCTACCGTTGCGGCGGCGGTCAAGTTTTTCGGGTCTCCACCGGCGGAGATGAACTGAGATCTTAAACATCACAAGATGCGCCGCGCGTTAGGGTGGGGTCAGCGTAGTATGGTCAGCATAGTATGGTTAGCAAAGACTTTTTAAAAATTGTGTCTCTCTTCTCGTGTCGCCATGGACCAAAGTCAAGAAATTAATAAACCCGTTCGTATCTGAAACGACAGAGTCCGCCTGTATCTGTATATGTGTTTGAATATGTATATATATTTGTATTATGGTTGTAATTGATATTCAGCTCATTGGCCTAGTAGATAGAGAGCTCGCCAATGGTCCGGGAGCCCTGGGTTTAAACCCAGATCGCATCATACGAGAGACTTTTAAAATGGTACTTGATACCTCCTTGCTTAACACTCAGCAATATAAAGTACGTATCAAGAGTAAAGGAGAGCAATCCAGGGAAAGGAGTAGCGCCCTTCTCTACACCTTGGTGTAGTAGCTATTAAAAAGGGAGTCTTTGCGTCACCCTCGACTAAGGTCACCAACTTTACTTATATAACATTATGACTGAGTAATCGTATTTCTCAGATGTAGACGAATTTGAACAGCATTTCTTCATTTCTGAAATGCAGTTTGGACATATGAAGTTTAGCAGCAGTGAAAAGAAATGTTTTTTTGTGTTCGTCGTCACCGTAGATCGACAGTCTCCTGTTCAGTTTTTTTTGTCTGAATTTACTTCTTTTCTGTTTTGAAAAATTACTTTTTTCCTAATTTAAGAATTTATTTCTCTCTTTTTCTGGTTTTTAAAATCCTGTTACTCTCAAGAAAACCTAGCAAAGAGCAAGGTAATATTACTAATCATAATCTAATACTGTCTCAAATTATACAAGATATCCGACGAAGTCATAAAGTTCATTGAAGAAACCATAAAAAATAGGAGAGCGGAATTGACTACAGAAAAAGTTCAGCTGAGGTCAAAATCTAGAGAGGTATATTCCAGGGAGTGGCGCTATTACCATTACTATCTGTGATAGCGATGATGCCATTCAATTACATACTTTAGAAACTTCATAAATCGCAAGAAAAATCAACTATCTAATGTACATGGACGACAATAAATTGTTTCCCAAAAACAAAAAAAAAAATAGGATTAGAAATCTTAATACAGGAAGTGAGAATAAACTATCAGAATATAGGGAAGGAATTTGGCAAAGAAAAATGTACTATGCAAATAATGAAAAGCTGAAAAAGAGAAATGACGGAAGGAATAGAACTACCAAATTAGGAAAAAATCAGAACGCCCAGAGAAAAGGAACATTGAAAATACTTGGGAAATATTGGAAGCAGATACCGTTTAAAGAGTGGAGATGAAAGTAAAAATTTTAAAAAAGTATTTGAGGAGAACGAGAAAACAACTCGAATCCAAGCTATATAGCAGAAACCTCATCACAGGGATAAACACCTGAGCTATCCTACTTGTAAGATTCTCGGGATCATTCTTAAAGTGGACGTGAGAAGAACTTCAACAAATAGATCAGAGAACAAGAAAACTCATGACAACGCATAAGGCCTTACATCCTTGTGATGCCATTGACAGGCTGTATGCGTCGAGAAAAGAAGGAGGAAAGGAACTAACCATTGTGTCGATAAGTCGATAATACGACTTGAAGACTACATAAAAAAAGGCTCATTAAAGCGTTCAAAAACAACACAAGGATGAACAGACCAAAAATAACTAGAAAACAAAAATGGGGAACAAAACAAGAGTACGGATATTTTAAGCAGCAGACCTGCGAAAACTCACATGAGAAGAGTTGAACATGGCTAAGAAAGGAAAACCTTAATAGAGAAACCGAATCTCTTCTAATACCGGCACAAAACAACGCCATAAGGACAAACTACATTATAGCAAAAATAGACAAGACGCAACAAAATAGCAAATGTAGGTTATGTGGTGATCGAGACGGAACGATCAATCACATAATAAGCGAATGCAGCAAATTAGCGCAAAAGAGTATAAGACTAATTACGACTGGGTGGGCAAGATGATCCACAGGGAATTGTACAAGAAATAGATATTTCACCATACGAACAAGTGGTATATGCACAACACAGAAACTGTGCTTGATAACTAGACGCACAAACGACTCTGAGACTTTGAGGTAAAAACGAATCACCTAATCTTGGCCAGATGACCAGACCTAGTGAAAGTCAAAAAAAAAAAAAAAGAAAAAAAAAAAAAGAAAAGAGAACCTGCCACATAGTGGATTTTGTTATTCCGGCTGACCACTGGATAAAACTAAATGAAAGCCAAAAGAAAGATAAATACCTGGACCTTGCTTGAGAGTTGAAGAAGTTATGTAACATGAAGGTGACAGTGATTCCAATTGTAGTTAGTGCACTTGGTACGATACCCAAAAGATTGGTAAAAGGACTGGAAAACTTAAAAATCACGGGACAATTAGAAACCATTCAGACTACAGTATTTCTAAGATCGGCCAGAATACTGAGAAGATCCTGGAGACTTGAGGAGACTTGCAGTCACCCAAACTCTATTGAAAAAACAACAGCTAATGTCTGTGGGAAAAGCTTTCTAAGGAGTAAAATAATAATAATTTTTGGGTATCACCCACCTTTCTCCACACAGTGAACTAGTCCATCTGCCATATATAGCAGTAGCTACTAATACCAGGGCTGACTAGAAGGTGAGGAGCAGCTTCTTATAGGAATAGTATTAGAGCGTTGGAGACTGTCCTCGTGGTGTAAAGGTTAAAGCGATGGACTGCGGAATCGTAGTACGCGAGTTTGTACTCCAGTCGCGCTATTACATTCACTTTCGGGCAAATGCCCTTGAGAAAGGTATGAACCCCCTTATCCTCCCAGCTATGGGTTAAATAGAAGCACTACTATTCTTCTAGGAGAATGGCTTGGGCATTAAATAACCCACAGAGGTTGATATGCCATTAAACAAAGAAACCAAACCAAAGAAGAATCTTTGAGAGGAATTCTTTGGCTCTTCTGCTAATCATAATGACAATATTACCGTTCAATCATACCCTAAGAAAATACACAGTAACCCATGAACAAATATATCACGTCATGTATATGGATGATGTAAAACTTTTGGACCCCCCCCCCCAAAAAAAAAAAAACTGGACAATAATACAAAGAGTTATAATCTGCAGCTAAGACATGGGAATGAAATTTTAAATTAAAAATGCCCAGTGATAATAATGATGAAAAGAAAAAAAGAAACCAAGAAAAAATAGAACTACCCAATAAGAACAACAGAAAGCGGTAAGATCTTTCAAATATTAGAAGCATACAGAAATGAAGGAGAAATTAAAAAAAACGAATACTTAAATAGCTTAATCAAAGGATTAACAACCTGAAGTGTTTGCTTGGTAATTTGCTTAGGATTATTCTTAAACTGGACAAGAGAGGAGCTCAAAAATATGGACCAAAGAACAAAAAAAAAAAAAAGACTCAAGGTCTTATACGTGGCACAAAAAGTGGACAAACTGTGTCTTACAAGAAATGAAGGAGGAAGAGAACTAATCAACTTTAATTATTTTGTCGATATGACGATTCAAGTAATCGAAGAATATACAAATACGAGTAAAAAAAAAAAAAGAAAAGAATATACATAAAAACAAAACTAATCTCAGTAGCCGGCAATAACAACACGAAAACAAACATGAAAAGAGAAATTAATGAATCAAGATGACAGAAATAGGAAGAAAAACATTCACATTGATATTTCAGAAGACAAACCGTAGAAAAGAGTTAATCTAGACGTGGCTATGCAGAGGGAATCTCAAGAGAGAAACTTAGTCTTTATTAATAGCAGTACAGAATAAGACAAAAAGAACTAATTATAAGCCTAAAATTCCCAAGGCCACCCTCCCCCCAAAAATCACGAAATACCTTGCTTTCCTCTTATCAAACAGTAGACCGTCTCCCAACTATATTTAAATTCATTAGTAAATAAACGATAAAGCAGAACAGAAAAGATGAAAACTCGCTTATGCCAGTAGAAAATAGCTTCAATATTGGTTTGTATGTCTTTAAGTCCTACTTATTTAAAATGCTGAAAATTTTACAAAATTATATGCTGTTTTATTCTTTGTAAAATATTGCTTAAACTCTGTGTTTAAATGTAAAGACACCCTTACTATAAACCCAAATTGAATATATGACTCTGTCCAAATTGTCAGCGAACACGGCAAAACGTTTTTCAATCTTTTCTAAAAGCTTAAAATTCTTAAAGCCCCCTCCCCAACAGTAGTTTAGAAGAAAGACTAAAAAGCCTAAAACTCCCAATGCCACCACACCAAAAAAAAAAAAAAAACAAAAAAAAGATTATAATGACGAAATATCTAGATTTGTAAAAGCTATAAAATTCTTAAAGTCCCCCTCCCAACGGTAGTTTAGAAGAAAACTAAAAAGCCTTGGCAAAAGTCCCAATGCAGCAAAAAATAAATAAATAAAATTCATTTCAGTACCAGTATTAAAAGATAGGTGAAAATACACCAAAAACTAATGTACCTTAGTCCTGGACTTTAACTAAGTTAAAACTTAAGGGAAATTAAAGACCTCTCCTTTTTTTTTTATACGTACACATGGGAAGCAACATGATGGACGTAAAGGTATTTGAATAAACCCATTGACGGCCAAACTCAATTCCTAAACTGCTCCTGGACGTGAGTTTTGCGACTTAACGCACAGGATCGTTAGTTCGATCGGCGAACTACTGCTGCTCATCTACAAGAGTGGCTTCTATAGAAGAGAATAAAAACAGCCATCGAAAGATAACCATGACCCACACTCAAACCACATACATAAACCGCATCGCTCTTCGTGCGGGTAAAAAAGGGGCGCGTCCTGCTGAGGTTGGAGCCCTGGCCTCAGTGTTCGAAAAATCAGCTACAGAGCTCAAACAACAAAAACTACTAAAATGCAAACAAACAATACAAACGTAAGAACCTTAAATAGAATAGGACAACTACCAGAGCTAACAGCATCGGCTGTAGAACAGAAGATAGACATAATATGCATACAAGAACACAGATACACGCACACCGAAGATATCAAATATCACGAAACTGGAAATGGATGGACGCTAGCCACTGTATCGGCATGGAAAAACTCTGTCAATGCCGCAGTAGGAGGGGTAGGAATGCTTATAGGACCGAGAGCCTTAAAAACACTTAATAGCATTGAGAAAATACAACCTAGTATGTTGGCAGCTATGTTTAATGGCAACCCCAAAGCAACAATCATCTGCTACAGCCCTACCAATGTTAGTGAAGAAACTAAACTTGTCACCTTCTACGATGAGCTATCCTGTCTAGTACGTAGCATTCCGAAACACAACCTGTTAGTTATTGGCGGAGATATGAATGCCCAAATAGGAAAAAACGGAAACAACAAGTACAGCCTACACAACACGTCAAATAGGAATGGGCAACATCTAACAGATTTCATGATAGAAAATAGATTAACATCCCTCAATACAAACTTCCAAAAAAGGGAGGGCAAATTATGGACCTACACGTACGCGAACAATAGTAAAGCACAGATAGACTATGTCCTTATAAACAAGAAATAGAAAAATAGTGCAATCAATTGCGAGGAATACTCCTCTTTCGAGGGTGTGTCCTCCGATCACCGAATAGTCACGGCAAAAATACGACTAAGCCAACGTAAAAACGCCACATGAACAGCGAGCACTAAACACTATGACTGGGCCTTTTGAACAACAGAGATATAAGAGATAAATATGTAATATAATTAAGAAACAGATTCGAGACACAACAAGAGAAGACGGAAAAACGTACCCCAAATTACGAATATGAGAATTTCGTCAATGCGCACCTCGAGGCGGCAGCGAAATGTATTCCAACAAAACTCAAAACTAAATATAGAGTCCCATGGGAAACGTTAGCGGTGAGAGAAAAACGTGCACTCATGAAAACAGCCTCCAAAAACTATCAAAAACCCCCAGCAAACACGAATGCCCGAAAACTAAAAACGACACAATATCAATTAGCAGGCATATATATAAAGGAACAGACAGAATTCATACAAAATCAGATAGATAAGATTAGAGACTCAGTGGAAGATAGGCAATCTAGGATAGCCCGGCAAACAATAAACGAAGTGAGTAGAAGAAAGAGCACAGTCAAAGCAAAACTGAAAGCTGCAAACCAACAGGAAAGAATAAAACTGTGGAAACAGCATTTCGAAAACCTACTAGGAAACCCACCGAAAGTAACGCATGAATCAATCACCAGAATAATTAGTAAGCAATTGGACATTAAACTAGGACCTTTCACTCAAGAAGAACTCGACTCGGTTCTCAGAAAAATTAAAAATAGGAAAGCTGCAAGGCTGGACGAGATTCCTCCAGAAGTATGGAAGACCAGAAAATTCGACGACATACTGCTCCGACACTGCAACGCAGTTTATAACCAAAATCCGATAGACAGATGGATGAAGGGATGCATACTCCCCTCCCCTAAAAAGGGTGACCTCGGATTAGCCAAGAACTACCGAGGCATAACACTTACATCCACAGCAGCCAAAATTTACAATACCCTACTACGAAACCGCATAGAACCCAAAATCGACAACATCCTTAGGAAAAACCAAAATGGCTTCCGAAGAAATAGATCCACAACCTCACAAATATTAACCATCCGTAGAATCTTTGAAGGTGTACGGGCAAAAAACATATGGCGATACTGGCAAATACACCCAACCAAGCCGAAACACTACTGCATAGTTTGGAACGAGCAGCCGCAGGCATAGGCCTCCATGTCAATGCACACAAAACGCAATATATGTGCTATAATCAAACAGGTGACATCTCCACACTAGACGGAACCTCTCTTAAACTAGTAGACAAATTCACTTACCTAGGAAGTAGCGTCTCATCAACCGAAAAGGACATCGACTCGCGGTTAACGAAAGCATGGACAGCTATCAATAGGCTATCGATCATATGGAAATCAGACCTAACCGATACAATAAAACGCTGTTTCTTCCAGGCAACGGTCGTGTCGATACTGTTGTATGGACGCACTACATGGACGCTAACTAAACAGCTGGAGAAGAAGCTAGACGGCAATTACACAAGAATGTTGCGAGCAAATCCTGGCGGCAACACCCCCAAGACCCCAACTGTAGGGCCACCTGCCTCCTATCACAAAAACTATCCAAGTTAGACGAACCAGACATGCAGGACACTGCTGGAGAAGCAGGGACGAGCTCATAAGTGATGTACTCTTATGGACCCCCGCATATGGCCAAGCAAAAGCAGGACGACCAGCATGAACATACATTCAGCAGCTATGTGAGGATTCGGAATGTAGCCCTGAAGACCAGACCAAAGAACAAGGAAACTAATGACCATGCATAAGGCAATACATCCCAGAGACGACGTTGACATGTATCAAGAAAGGAGGGAGGAAGATGACTTGCCAGCCTTGAAGACAGCGTTGACGCATCGATACAACGACTCGAGGACTATATAGAAAAACACGAAGGAGGACTGATTACGGCCATCAAAAACGATACTGACAAAACGGTGACCAACAGAATGACAATAACTAGGAAACAGAAATGAGAAGAAAAAACAAATAATAATCTCTGAATGAAGCTAAGATCAGCAAAAAATGAAACTGGTCTGTTGTAATTAATGTATTTTCATTACTAAAGCGTGAGTTTTCCGTCTGTTTTCCGAGTTTTAAAAAAAATCCTTAGATTTTGGAGAGCTCTTTAATCACAGAGTTTGCTTTTGTCACGTCATGAGTTTTTTTGTTCTTTTCAAAAAACAACATCACTGAGCAATCCAGGTAGCGTCAAGTGTTCTGGGCAGTAATCGGATCGATAAGTCATGATACATTCACCCACTCCTCCTCCTCCTCCTACTACTACTACAACTAATGATAATAATAATAATGATAATAATAATTACAAGAAGAAGAAGAAGAGATAATGAGAATTATTCAACTAACTTATAATAGAATAATCGTATAATTTATTAACATATTTTGTACATACGCTGTGTACAATTTTTAAGGTTATTCAATGCCACATATCCTCGTTATACATATATATTAAATGATATAGGATTTGTTTTGGTTGGGTTTTATGGCATATCAAACATTGTAGGTTATTTAATGCCACATATCCTCGTTATACATTTATATTAAACATATAGGATTTGGTTTGGTTGGGTTTTATGGCATATCCACCATTGTAGGTTATTTAATGCCACATATCCTCGTTATACATATATATTAAATAATATAGGATTTGGTTGGGTTGGGTTTTATGGCACATCAACCATTGTAGGTAATTTAATGCCACATATCCTCTTTATATATATATATTAAATACATATGATTTGGTTTGGTTGGGTTTTATGGCACATCAACCATTGTAGGTAATTTCATGCCACATATCCACTTTATACATATACATTAAATACATATAATTTGGTTTGGTTGGGTTTTATGGCACATCAACCATTGTAGGTAATTTAATGCCACATATCCTCTTTATACATATATATTAAATATATAGGATTTGGTTTGGTTGGCACATTAACCATTGTAGGTAATTTAATGCCACATATCCTCTTTATACGTATATATTAGATATATAGGATTTGGTTTGGTTGGGTTTTATGGCATAACAACCATTGTAGATAATATAATGCCAAACCCTCTTTATACACATAAAAGTTGTTGGTGATCGTAATCGTGGGTGAGCCGAGGACACCCCTTTCAATAGGTCCAACACCGAAGAGTAGGAGAAGGCTTTATTTGTCTCTGCCTCTCGCTAGACAGGACTTGATACTAGGTCAATGACCCGAAAGTCAATTATAGTGGGGATTAGGAGAGGGAAAGGTCGGACACGAGTCGTGGCTTGAACTCTGCAGGACTATGCTGGTTATCGGCCTACTTCATGCAGTATGGCTAGCCGGATTTGGACCCAAATCTGGGTCCAGGCACGTATGCCTGATGATAGCTTAAACTGGACAGCGTGGCGTAGGGGAGAGCTCTACTTCTTCCCCTGGATTGCTCCACTTTACCCTTGATACGAGCCTTATAATGCTGACTGTTAAGCAAGGAGGTATCAAGTACCATTTTTTGAGTCTTTGGTATGATTCGACCTGTGGTGAACCCTTTAAAATGGTACTTGATGCCTTCTTGCTTCCCTACACCTCAGTGTAGTAGCTATTGAAAAGGAAACCTTAGGGTCTCCCTCGACTACGGTCGCCAACTCTACTTAACTTTATACATACACACATACATATTAAATATATATATATATGATATGTTAACTTATTTTGTAGATAACATTCTTAAACAATCCTGCACTCTTTTTTTGCATACAGTTAAATGGGTTTGGGTTTTAGTTTTGTTTTGTTTAATGGCATATCAACCATTATAGGTCATTTAATGAAAAATCGATTTTTATACATAAAAACAGTTCTATTTTAAGCAATTCAATTTAGTATAAGTATAGTTTCTTGTTTACACATCATTAAATGTGAAAACAGTTCTATTTGTAACAATTCAGTTCAGCATAAGTACACTGTTTAGTTCTATTTGAGCCCTAGAGAGGACGCTATCAGGTGTTACCTCTCCGAGTCATAGGGGACCAAGGAGCAATGGTAAAAAAGTACTTCACATTCCCCAAATCTTTAAGGCTGGAGCCTTGTGATGAAATGGTTTAATGTCATATCAGGAAACTCTTGGTGGGGGTCTTACCTCTCTGTAGAAATGTAGTCAGTGTATTCTACAGCCCCATCTGACTGAGCTAGCATCGTTGATTTGATATAAAATTAAATTACATCAGTTAAATTGTTTCAAACCGCTGCTTCATTTTAAAATGTACCCCCTATAGAGTCATCCACAGACAGATCTGTTTCGTTCATTCAGAACTCGTCACTGTGGCGAGACAGGCTAGATTCCCGAAGCTGGGATCGAAACCCGGTTGACTAAAACGCCAATTCAGGATTCTACCACTCAGCCACGATGAAACCAGCACAAACGAAGGAAATTTAAACGGCTATGAATCACAATTGTTATTGTTTACATATATCCGCTAACCGTCTACAGAGAGCTGGATTCATGTGAAGAGCCTTGCATATACGCTAATGGCAACACAATTACTTCATTCGCTAGAGAGCTCAACCCTACGGGGGTAGGGGAGCATATATATATATATATATATATATATATATATATATATATATATATATATATATATTGTCATCCACAGGCAGATCTGTTTCGTTCTATCAGAACTCATCTGTGTGGCTAGACAGGCTAGAATCTCGAACCTGGGATCGAAACCCAGTTAACTCAAACGCCAATCCAAGATTCTAACACTCAGCCACGGGTGACAGGAAAGTTTTTGCATCTTCCGGAATAATGTGTTAGAAAACCTGATGATAATTGATACGGTCTGACTTATTACATTTTCATGTATACAAATTGTTCTCGAGTTTAAAAAAAATGATGATTTCAAATCATTTTTAAATTATCGCGATTTTGAATTTTGAGAAAAATGGAGATGAAGATGGTTTAAATATTCGATAAAATATTTATGGGTATTTATTGTGCCGACAATTAAATGGTGTCTAAACTGCGGTAGACAGAACGATATAAATAGAGAGAAATTGGGCAATTAAAAAAAAAGAAAGAAAAACGCTGGAGTTGAAGATAAAAATATCAAGTAGAGATAAAGTCTTTACATTATTTACCATGAAATATTCATCTATTTGCCTGTGTTCAAAGAAAACGTTTACAATTGTCTTTAATTGGAATCATTTTGAGATGAGGCTTCTTAATCTGAGAATTAATTTTTATTTATTGCGGACTTTTTTTGTCCTCATCTTGGTAGTTTTTTTGTGTTGTTTCTTCTTTCACTACGTTTCGGCCAAATTTCACCTCTGCCCTTCGGGGCCCGTGGCGCAGCGGAGTGAGGCGTTGAGTCTCTACGGTTCCAGGTGAGCATTGTCAGAAGATAGCGGTTTCAAATCCTACCCAAGCCGGCCAGAGGTTTACTTGGTCAAAAACGTGGTGCGATAGACAACAACTATGAAAGGCAGTAATTACTGGGGATTCGGTTACAAGACTCATCATTCCTATCCGAGGTCGCGGTAAATCACCTGAAGAAGGCCAGAGGTGAAATTTCGCCGAAACGTAGTGAAAGAAGAAACAACACACAAAAAAAAAAACTACTAAGATGAGGACAAAAAAGTCCGCAACAAATAAAAATCAATTCTCAAAACGTTTACATATTGAAATAAAAGAGAGCGACATGCTGATCGCTGTGGAAGAGCGTTTTTTTTTCTGGCAACAGCCATTGTTATTTTCACGTAAATGAATGACTATTTCCTCCATGTCTATGAAAAAATCATCAAGCAGTCAGTATATTCGTGCCCAACTAAAGCCTGGGATAAGTACAGAAATATTAGTTTAAATGAATAATGACTCAAGGCTGGATTCTTGAATACACAAATTACTCATTTGAATTGGTATATATATATATATGTGTGGTCTGAAGCCTTAGTCAATCGTAAAGTTGGACGGGTTTCGATCCCGGCTTCGAACGTCCTGCGGGTCTAGCCACACTGAAGAGTTCTGATAGAACGAAACAGTCTGTCTGTGGATGACAATATATATATATATATATATATATATATATATATATATATATATATATACATATATACCATTTGCAATCTGAAGAATTGCAAATGTGCAATTTCAAATACACGTTATTGAGTATAGAAACATATATTTTTGTATAAACACATTTGCATATGCATATATATATATATATATATATATATATATATATATATATATATATATATATATATATATATATATATATATATATAAACGGAATTTTATTGCATACCGTTCTTCTCAAGTGTCCTCACGTCCAGATTGTATTTTTGAAATTCACCAGCTGTGACAATCAGGCTTTAGTAGGGTGTATTTCAATTACTGCTGTTCATTTAAACCTGAAATCATATAAATTGGCCAGTCATCTTATAAGTGTATAGCAATAACATAGTGAATTTTCAAGAGTCTACTACAATTTTAAATGCCTGTACAAAAAAAGTCTGGAAACTTATTGAATACACGACGTATCTTTAGATAAAAAGATTAAAGTAAATGTACCAAATTTTTAGAAGTGATAGGCCCCTCTCTCTCTTTCTTTCTCTCTCTCTCTCTCTCTCTCTCTCTCTTTCACACACACACACATGCACACACACTCGCATGCAAGCACCCAGGTACAAGGTGTTTTCAGAAAGTATTACGATTACCATCCTAATTTCATTTTTAATTAGGCACTGACACCCGTCTCACGTATAAAATTAATGACTATATTATATATGTTGCTTAGCTCTACACACACCATCATCTAATTCTTTTTATTTTATATATATATATTTTTTGCGTGCCAGAGTTTCTCATGTCAATAAATTTTACCAAAAACTAAGCAAAACTCTTTCCGAAACCTTCGAATATTTTACTCGGTATTAGTTTTGATATTTGATCGTTGCTTCTACATATTGGTATATGATGCAATGCGCTATTCAATGATATTTAATCGTAATAAAGCTTCAAGTAAGAAGTAACATTATTTGAAAGCCAGAAAGTACTTTAAGTTACCATATTCACATTAAACCTTTAGGCTCTTGAAAAATATCTTTATTTCCTTTCCATTCTCCTTTAGTTTTATGAGGTGCATACGATAAGTTTCCAGACTTTTTTCGTATGGGCACTTTTTTGATAGTACACACATGAAACTCTAGTCCCCTTCGAACTAATCTCCTCCGGCTGCAATGCACTTGTTGCACCCTTCCAACAACTTCTGGAAGGCCCCATGGAAGTCCTCTTGTGTGAGCGTGTCAATGACCTTCGTCACAGCCTCTTTCATCTCCTCAATTGTCTCATAACGACAGACTCTGTGCTTAGGGTATAACCAAAAGTCACAGGGATCAAGGTCTGGACTATAGGGATGGTGAGGAACTGTCTTGATGCCCATCTTGGTCAAATAGTCTGTGACAAGGATGGAGTTGTGGACTGATTCATTGTACTTGTAGAAATGCTACTGACCTGATTTGAAGTGTGCTGGCCTCTTTCGACGGAATCTTTTCCTGAGCTCCCTTAAAACCTCAACATAGTAACCCTAACCCCAACCCTTTGGCCAATCAACTCTGGTCTATTGACTTCCTTACTCCTCCCACACCTCTCATTATCTCTCACAGACTCCCTACCTTCCTTGAATCTCTTATTCCACTCAGAACCTGATACTCGATTCATGCAAGATGCTCCAAAAACAGTCTGAAGCATTCCTTACGTTTCTGTGGCATTTTTTTCCAAGTTTAAAACAGAATTTTATAGTACATCGTTCTTCTAAAGTGTTGTCACGCCCAGATTACATTTTTGAAATTCACCAGCTTTGACCATCAGGCTTTAGTAGGGTGTATTCCAATTGCTGCTGTAGCTGTTCATTTGAAGCTGAAATTGGTCAGTTATCTTATAAGATGTATAGCAATAACATACTGAATTTTCAAGAGTCTACAACAAGTTTAAATGCCTATATGAAAAAAGTCTGGAAACTTATCGTATGCTCATCGTATCATTTGGTGATTTTCTTTGAAATAGAAATGTTTTTGACTATTAAACTGTGTACTCATGCTAAGCTGAATTGTTTGAAATAGAGCTGACTATTTACATAAAAATGGATTTGGCGTTAAATAACCTACAAAGGTTGATATGCCATAAAATCCAAACAATCAACCAACCATCGAAACAATGCAAAAAGAGAATTACCAAAAATCAACATTGGAGTATTAAGAAGATTTGCTTTTACTTTTTCCGCAATGAAAATCACCCATTAACACTGCATCAAAATCTCAAAAGACACACAATAAGAAAGAAAAATATAATAAGATATTTTATGTTTTATATTATAAGTTTACTTGGCTCTTCTACTATTTTTCCTTGTCCAGTCGGCTGGGGCCGTAGAATACACCAACTGCACCTCAGCCGACTGAATTGATAATGTTATTCATCCGTTTTTAAAGAGCTGTTACAAAACGTTAGCCGATTATCTTAGATAGCTACTCTGAATTTGATATCTGTTATCTATTTGGAAATATTTACAAGTTGAAAAAAGAAATTTTCATTGAAGAACTTGTTCCAGTATCAATCTCTTTTGATTGATCAGTCAACCTTTTCACATTAATTTGACCATTTTTGATTACTCACATTTTCTTTGTAAATTTCATTCATCAGTATTTCCAGATATCATACAAATAATTCCAATAATTCTATTAAATAATTCTGTCCGATCTTCGACTCTTCCCCTCTTTTTCTGTTCATTTTTCTCCCAGTTATTTCTTTTTATTCTCGCCTAGAATATTTTATTTTCTGTTCGTTATTGTCTTTATTTGTTAGTTGATAACTTCACTTTTAGTTTTGTTTAAATTCACCAGGAAGTGGTTGTAATTTAGAAAGATATTTATTCTCATCAGGGTCAAAATTGATATTTTATCAAAAAAAAAATAAATAAATAAATAAAATAAAGTGAATAAAATTCTTGTCTTTGTCGCATTTTCATCTCTTTATTGTTTGTTTTCAAATTGAAAGTTTTAGAATAAATTATTACATGAAATGAAAAATGAAGTAAATATGTTACAAGTTCGCTGATATTCGTAAACGTTTAACCGTAAAATTTAACAGCAGCGAAAAAAATTATTTGCGACTTTAGTTTTTTTTCTTTTTATAAATGGTGAAATTATTCAATATTAAATGTGAATTTAGTGAGATTTCTGCTTAAGGAAATGGCCAATTAATCAAAGGAATCGTTGGAATTCTTTAAAAATTAAGTAGATTCTTTTCTTTAAATGTTACCCATGCTGAGAATGGAAATTAATGGGATATTTGACGCAGATAATGTTTTATTATTCATGAAAAACGAATTTTATCAGCAATTAAAGAGACTGAAAACAGCAAATAGAAAAACTAGAAGAGACAGAAAAAAAAAGAAGAAAAAATATTAAAGAATTAATTTATATAAGACTTAGTGGTTATTCAAATACTTTTTTTTAATATATATATTTCAAATAGAACGTGACATCCATAACAAAAGTACAGGAACAAAAATTGTTCTGAGGTGTTGACGAAACAATTCAAATGAAAAAAATAAGAAAAAAAAGAAAAAAAGAAAAAAGAAAGAGGAAAAAAAAGAAGAAAGAAAAGAAAAAAGGAAAGAAAAGAAAAAAGGAAAAAAAAGAAAGAAGAAAAAAAGAAAAAAGGAAAGAAAGAAGAAAAGAATAGAAAAAAGGAAAAAGAAAGAGGAAAAAAGAAAAAAAGAAAAGAAAAGGAAAAAGGAAAAATAAAAGAGGAAAAAAAAAGAAAAAGAAGAGAAAAAAGAAAGAAAAGAAGAAAAGTAAAAAAGAAAGAGGAAAAAAGAAAAAAGAAAAGAAAAAAAGGAAAGAAAAGAAAAAAGGATAAAAGAAAGTTGAAACAAAGAAAAAGAAAAGAAAAAAAAGAAAAAAGCAAAAAAGAGAAGAAAAAAATGAAGAAAAGAACAAAGGAAAAAAGAAAAGAAAAAAGGAAAGAAAAGTAAAAGAAAAAAGAAAAGAAAAACGGGAAAGTAAAGATAAAAAAGAAAAAAGTAAAAAAAAAAAAAGAAAATAGAAAAAGGAAAAGAAAAAAAGAAAAAAGAGAAAATGAGAAAAGAAAAAACAGAAAAAAAGAAAAAAAAAAGAAAAAAAACATTTAAAAAAATTTATTTGATTGACGTTTCACTTTTGTTCACTATGATTATATTGTATTGACCACGGCGTTATTTGTGAATTCCTAAATAATCATTAAGTTACATGAGAATCTTTTTAGTGAAATGAAAACGAAGCAATTTTTGCAATAACAATAGAAGCTATAGGAAAACAAAACAAAACAAAACAAAACAAAACAAAAATAAACATTTATAATCAAACATATCAGAAGTAATAGCTCAATTTCAACTGTCCACTTGAGGTTTTCACTTCCATATTTGATTTTAAATGTGATAAACTTTTAGAAAGCAATCCTAAAAAAGAAATCTTAATTAAAAGCAAACAACGGAAAAAATGTTTAAACTTAGAAATTAATTCTCACAATGACGTGAGATAAGTTCCTTTCGAACTACCTCAAGATTTTGGCATTTTTTAATTTTCTAAATTTTAAATTTAGAATCACTAGAACAAAGATTCCTTGACTCTTATCACAATCATCGTTTTTATTGTTACATTTTATTTTTAACCTTTCAAAATAATCAATTTAAGAGTTATATATTGTATTGTATGTTCCTGTTCTTGATATTTAATCAAGGAACTAAAATTATTTTAAAGAGCTAATATGAAGGTATATAAATTTGGTTTGGTTTGGTTGTCTGACATATCAATCCTAATTGGTTATTTAATGCCAAATCATGTTTGTACTTATATATATTAAATATATGATTTGTAAAGACATCTTTTAGATACATACAGTTAAATGATCAAACAGTTATATTTCTAACAATTCAATATAGCATAAATCAACAAACTTTAATGATTACAAGTATTGCTATCTATCAGCAATAACTCGATCAAACATCATTTATTTGTTTACAAACAATTAAATGATCAAACAGTTATATTTCTAACAATTCAATATAGCATAAATCAACAAACTTTAATGGTTACAAGTATTGCTATCTATCAGCAATAACTCGATCAAACATCATTTATTTGTTTACAAACAATTAAATGATCAAACAGTTCTATTTCTAACAATTCAATTTAGCATAAGTCACTTGCTGGCACTCAGTTTAAATGTAAAGCAGTTCTATTTGAGCCATAGATAGGACCCTATCAGGTATTACCACTCGGGCTCAGAGTTGACCTGGGAGCGATGGCAATGAAGGAGTACACCTAATTCCCCAAAGCTCCGGCATTACTGGGGCCTCACCATTAGATGGTTTAATGTCATAATCAGGACACTCGTTGGAAGTGGTCTTACTCCTCTGCAGAGATGCAGTCAGTGTATTCTATAGCCCAAGCTTTAAGTGTATCATGATGTTTTGATATTAAGTTTTTCAAGTCAGACGCTGCCCTACAATTACAAGGAATGGTGAGAAGAGGTGTATTCATGCCTTTCTCGATAACAGCAATACCATATTTACCAACCCCTCCGCAGGATATGACACAAGGTCAGTTTTTAAGCGGAGTTTAACAGGTTTGAATTCAGAGTTTTCCTTCTCCTAGACTAGTTGCCTCACCAAGGCTGAAGGACCTCGTCTGCCCTACTATTTACCCATAGCTGGAGGGAGAATTATTGGATTCATACCTTTCCCAAGGGTATTTGTGCTATATGAAATGCATTCAGTCTCGTCCAAGATTTGAACTCGTGTCGCCGGGTCCATTTCCTACGACGATAACCATTACACCACGGGCACCTCCAATAACCGCAATACCAAGCGCGCCCTCTATTCATATTTGATTTTATTTACACTTTCTTACTCAGTTTATCATCACTTTATAACATTGGATTTGACGCTACATGTTCATCATTTGAATGAAGTACATAAATAAAATATAAATATAAAAACAACTTTCCTGGCTCCGGAGATTACTCCGAGAATACCTAGCTTTAGATGGACCACCTGGTATTCAGGCCGGGTGGAGCATCAATGACTTTATGAGTCACATCCGAGTCTGGTGAATCTATGACCTGTAAGATCACTCGGCATGCGTGCCGGGAGACTTAGCAAAGGCAAGCATAGTTTACATTACAAATGATGATCACCCTGAGCCATGGGTAAATAGTTGGACAGACTAGGTTCTTCAGCCTTGGTTCGGCAACTTGTCCAGGAGAAGGAAAACTGTGAATTCAAACCTGTTAAACTCCGCTTAAAATTGACCTTGTGTCATATCCTGACCGAGAAGAGGGGTTGGTAAATAGTATCACCCTGAGCCATGCACTTAATACAAACAGTAAAATTCTTAAAACAAAGCATAACAGTGATGTAAAAATGTTTTGAAAAAAGCACAAACCAAAATGTAATGTGAAAGAGTAAAACTTCAAACGACCGTATTCGTTGGTGAATTGAATTACAGTGACCAGAAAATCCGGCGAACACTTGCGCACGACATACAGAAACACTGGACAGCTGTTTCGACCTCATTATCCCCTTGGGTAGACGTGGCCCTGGAGGTGACCGTGTCCTCTGTAAAGAGCACGGATGTAACTTACAAGACACATTCAGGTTAATTAGCTACGCAATTACCATGACTAGTTAATTTGCAAGATGTTTGACATATCAAACACTGCCGTTGTTCCTGTTTCAGTGTGAAAGAGTGAGTAAGTCTTGAATGACCAATACGCAAGCGGGATATAATTACTTGTTCTCTAGTCAATTTAGTGTCACTTGTGTGCGATATGGACTGTTGCCTCAGTTGTAGAGTTTCGGCTCTGCAATCTTTGGCCTCTGGTTCGATCTCCAGTGGTGGAAAACACGGTATACACCGCTGATGAGACCTAATAAGGTCGAAACAGCTGACCAGTGTTTCCGTATGTCGTGCGTAAGTGTTTGCCGAATTTTCTGGTCATGGTAATTCAATTCACAATATAATTCCTCTACTTAAAAATGTACAGCGTATTCGTTGGTGAATTTTTTTTGTGAGGTGGGGGTAAGATTAACTGTTTTGAAAATAGAAGTAAATACTTTTGTTGAATTGTATGGAATTATGAATAGGCATGCATGCAGTTACACATTCCATGTTTTCTTTTTATTTTAACCTTTCAACAAATATTTTACGTCTTCATTTGTCTCTTTTTACTTCAGTTGCTGTTGTATAGCCATAATGATAATACAAGCGGAAAGATAATGAATGAACGAAACACTTGTTTATAAAAAATATATCTCTCATTTTATTCTCGAAAAGGGCCCACAGTTAGTTGATAGTAGAGAGATAGATGGAGAGACATATACTCAGAGAGAGGACTTCTTCTTTCCATATCTTCTTCCAGGAGCCAGGGGGTACCAACGCTTGCACCTCCTTGCAAGCTCGTCAGAGACGCCTCTGACCGACTGCGTGTCCCACGCTCGACTACGATTCTCTGCACTCTGTCTCAAATCTGACAACGTGGTTCTTATTACGTTGTTTCCTTCCGGTTACTCACCTGTTGTACCCGACTGCCCAGAGGTGCTGTCATATCCCTGTTTACTCATCACAGCGTGACAGCTTATCAAAGCACACGGGGTCACGAGGAACGAACCGAAAATCCATAATATGTTATATAACATTATCAAGATTGTACAAACAACAGATTTCTTAGTGTTCAAGTCGACAAATGTTATAATTGGAAACGATAAGCATTACAGTTGTAGAGAGAATATAGTTATTTATTAAGCGTATTCGATGGTGAGTTTTTTTGTGGGGAGCGATTTGACATTAACTTCTAATTAATTCATTGTTGTATACTCATATGCAGATTCATGCAGGACACAACGACACAATGAAGACGACGAGCGACACAGTCTTCTTTTAGAAAAATATACCTCTCACTTTATTTGAAAGGGTTCGAAAGGGTTACTCAAGGTTTTACTGTGAGATGGAGTTGGAGACCGAACAGAACTGCAATATATTGACCCCCACTCTTATGGCCATCAGCGTTGGGTCTTTCTCGTTCTCCAGGGCTGCTCAACCGGAGGCCCGGGGGGCCAGCTCTCTGCTGGCTTTCTCTACCGCATCTTGTCACCAACGGGTTTGGTCTCCAAACTAACTGACTTCCTGTCTTCACCGAGTTATAAAATAGTTCAATCGCCCACTCAATATCTTTGGAATCGCATGTTTGATTGTCATCAAGCGGAAATAACTGTCATGCAGTTCACAGGTCACTATCTTCCGGTGCATCAGTCTATGACTGTACCATGGGATTTTACCTTGTCCCATATTGTCAGTCAAGCCCGCCTACGCGATTTCTTCCTATACAGCCATCGGAATGTGTCACTTCTGCTGTCTTTGGAATGGCATGTTTGGCCGGGTCGATGGTCAATATACAACATCATTACTGAATTCGTCGGGAATCAGATCTATGGCCGATTTGACTGCTAAGTTGGCTCTTTCCTTTCCTCTGACTCCAATGTACCTTGGGATTCAGCATATAAGGATTTCTAAATTTGTTTTATTCTTTTTTATTCTTACTTCTCTCTTGTAACCTTACATCGTTATTTACTTCTTCACTTTTTCTCCTTCCTTTATTTCTAGCTTCCAACAAGATTCGATCTTTATCACGTATTTTGAAAGAGCGTTTGACATGTACAATGATTGATCAGGAGCAAAATCAGCCAGCGATCTGACCTCCAACAAATTCAAGATTCCATTTGCTGACCTTAAAACCGAAATCAATCAATTCCTTCATACAAAATGGCAACAACGTTGGAATAATAACGTCTACAATAAACTCTTCCAAATCCAACCCACTTTGGGAGAATCAAGAACAGCTATCAGAAAATCAAGAAGAGAACAAGTTATTATATCCCGCTTGCGCATTGTTCATTCAAGGCTTATTCACTCTTTCATACTGAAACAGGAACAACGGCAATGTTTGATATGTCAAACACCTTGCACCGTTAAACACGTTCTCATAGAATGTAGAGATTTCACTCACATTTTCTAGGTGAATCGTTTGAGCGATCTGTTCGACAACGTCAAAATAAATGACTTTCTGTCCTTCTTGGGAGAGACAGGGTTGAACCAAAAATATATGAATTGACGCCTTTTAACCCTGTGCAAACAAATGAGATCCTGCTTATCTAAAATATTATCTGCAATGTATTATTTAGAAATCTCCAGTTAAATATATATGTATATTTAAGCAGAATTTGGCATTAAATAACTTGCAAGGGTTGATAAGCCATAAAAACCAACCAACCAACCAACCAAGTTATACGCAAGTATTCAATATTATTCATCTATTTAACTTTCTTATTCTATTTAACTTTCTGGGTATATGACATAAAAAAAATCTTTGGACTGTCTTTCACAATAAAACTTATATAAAAAAAGCTTTCGGATTCTTCTCATCATTAAAAGGAAAAATATCAGAGTTTTCTTGTCGAGAAGATTCTAAATGAATGAAGTAGTATATTTTTGCTAGATTCAGTAATAATGTACCTTTTCGTTATGGGGTCTTATATTACTTTATTCAAAGAGATTGACATTTTTCTATTTAAAAGGAAGTACATTCTACTCTCTGATCTTACGTGAAACTGTGAGTGAGGGTGTAATATAGTCAAATGGCCTCAAGGTTGTTATTTCACATCGATGACTGGATGGAAAAACTAACGCCAAACGACAAAAAAAAAAAAAAATTAATAACCCTCCCGTTTTTTTCCAGACTGGTCGCAAAAAGAAATTAATGGTATTGTTTTGATATGTCGATGGAGGAAACGAATCAGTTTTTATTTATAAACCATCGATACCACCCGATAAACGTGCTTCACTTAAATCCAAAACGGCCCAACGGCTTCTCTTCGAGTTTGGATCCCATCTGACTTCGAACGTAACAAAATCTCACAAATTCTACGTGGCTGGCTATAGCCAACAAACGTGGTCCTAGTTAAGTTCAACCTTTTTCAAAAGACTTCTTTCATCAACGTTTAACTCTGCCCTATCATCTGAAAATGCCGCCTCCTCAGATGTCCGAAACGTCCAGTTGACCGGAAGTAGGGAGCATTACGTAATATTAGATAGCTAAATTAAAAAGATTTGTTTACCACATCCTTATAAGAATTAACTGATTATACTAATGTAACGTAGGATTCATTAACTATGTTAATAATGATGTATGTTATATATGATATATGCTATTTTATTCCTTTAAACACACTATAGTCAATCCCAGTTTGATTAAAACATTAAGTTAAGCAATTACATAGATATCCGATTCATAAGCTACAACACCATATCAGCAGTGATTGCATCATTTGGAAAGGGATTTGACCTTCTCACAAAAAGGTGTCCTAAGAATGACCTTAAACTGCACCCTGTAATGAAGATCTACTTCTACAGCTCAGTGGGATCCCCACTTTATTGATATTACTTCCATGTCCACTATGAGCCGGAGTAGAAATACCTCTAAAGATTTCGTTAGTGGTTCAAATAGATTTGTTCAAAAATTATTATTTGGTTGGTTTGGTTGGTTGGGTTTTATGGCATATCAACCTTTGCAGGTTATTTAATGCCAAATCCATTTTTATGAAAATAGTCAGTTCTATTTCAAACAATTCAGTTTAACATGGGTACACAGTTTAATTGTCAAAGAAATTTCTATTTCCACCTATTCAGTATATTCAGACAGTTCTAATTCACCTAATTCAGTTTAGTATAAGTACAGATTTTGTTTACCCACTGTTAAATGTCAAAACAGTTCTATATTAAACAATTCAGTTTAGTGTAAGAACATTTTCTATGTCAAAAACAGAATCATTGGCACAACGTAGCAATGCTTGGAACCATTTGACTGTGTGCAAATAAATAAATTGTATTAAATAGAATAATCGGTGTTAAATAGTAGTACTTGAAAACACTTTACTATGTGTAAATCATCATCATCATCATCATGTCATGCCTCTAGCACAGATATCCCTGACCCTCTCTCGCCACTTCTCCCTATCGTTCATCGCCTCTAGCAGGTCTTCAGGGCTACATCCCATATCCTCACATAGCTGTTGAATGTACGTGGGGGGTCTATAGGAGTACATCACTTATGAGCTTGTCCTTGCATCTCCAGCAGTGTCCTGCATGTCTGGTTCGTCTAACTTGGATAGTTTTCGTGATC
The DNA here is from genome assembly GCA_963585895.1 of Sepioteuthis lessoniana. NCBI lineage: Eukaryota > Metazoa > Mollusca > Cephalopoda > Myopsida > Loliginidae > Sepioteuthis > Sepioteuthis lessoniana. Next base: position 15,661,248 of record OY757920.1, on the reverse strand, counting down.
CTATTTACCCAACCCCTCTTCTCGGGCAGGATATGACACAAGGTCAATTTTTAAAGCGGAGTTTAGAAGGTTTGAATTCAGAGTTTTCCTTCTCCTAGACTAGTTGCCTTACAAAGGCTGAAGAACCTAGTCTGCCCTACTATTTATCCATAGCTGGAGGGAGAATAATTGGATTCATACCTTTCCCAAGGGTATTAGTGCTATGTGAAATGCAATCAGTCTTGTCCAGGAATTGAACTCGTATCGCCGTGTCCATATCCGGTGACGATAACTATTACACCACGGGCACCTCCTCGATAGTTTTCGTGATGGGGGGCAGGTGGTCGTACAGTTGGTGCCTTGTGGGGTGTTGCCGCCAGGACATGTTCAATATTGCTAGCAGCATTCTAATAAATGATTAATATTAAATAGAAATATTTATGTTAGATAGCAATAATTGAAACCATTTCACTGGATACAAATAGCAATACTTGTGTGTCAACAAATTAGTTCTTATTTAAAAATAAAATTACTTACAAACTATATATTCACAAATTATATATGTACGATTATTTAACTTTGTGAAAATAAATGACTGATGTTGGATTAGATCGTTAGTGTTATATAGCAATGATTAATACTTAATAGAATTATTCATATGAGAAATACTTGAAGGTATGTAACTGTGAAAAAGAATCTGCTCGGGCTCGTTTAAAAATGTTATCAATAAAATGTGTTTACAAATAAAAAAAAAAAAAAATATATATATATTACTATAATTCCAACCGGAAATAAAATACAATGAAATAATAAATAAAATGGAAGTGAGCTAAAATGAGGAGATAACTCTTCACCCCGCTTCTAACCCTTCCCCTCCCGTGTCTATTCTGATTTATTTTATCCATAAGATCTGAAGATGTCCTGTTAAATTTTCTTCGTGTTTTTGGTTTATATCAAAAACACATAACAGGATGGAAATAAATTTATAATCCAAATGTGACCGGTTTTGTTTTTTTCTTTACCAGGAAAATTTAAATGTTCATTTTTGAATGGTTTTCTTGTCCTGATGGAATTACTCCCAACTCTGGTTAAACTGGACTAAATAATACTATATATATATATATATATATATATATATGTGTGTGTGTGTGTGTGTGTGTGTGTGTGTGTGTGTGTGTGTGTGTGATTATGCATTAAATAACCAGCAAAAGTTGACATGCCTTAAAAACCAACCAACCAACCAACCAACCAACTAACGAACGGACAATTATCAATATATCTCATCATAAGTGTGTGTACGTTAAATCTAGATACACATGCACATAGGTTTAAAATGGTATTCTTTATGGATATACATATGACAACGAATTTATTTTGTGAACAATCTTTTTCCGTATATATATATATATATATGTATAAGGTAGGGGAAGGAGAGAAAGACAAATGAAAGACGAAAGGAGTTGCCCTGTTGAGACTTTGACCAACATGTGTTCATTAGCATGAATGGTATTGTAAATCCTCCTGAAATATGGTTTTCTCTGCATCAGTCATGATAAATGCCAGACTGATTATTAAAATATGAAACTCATTAGGTGAATATTCCTATTGCTTGCACATGAAAACCTCATTAAATAGTATTATTCTTTAAAATTGACCTACGATAAAAGGATCTCTGTATTTAAAAGAAATTTTTTGATGCTGTTTAAAATTTTTCGAACTAAGAGTTAACTGATCTATGCCCCAAAACTATGCCAGCAAGTTTCAGGTCTAGAAAACTATTTTAAAAGATTTAAAGATAATTTGGAAAACTGAAAATAAATAATAAAGTAAACAAATTAAATTAAAGAAAATAAATAATAAAGTAAACAAATTAAATTAAAGAAAAAAAACAACAAAAACCATTGTTATATAATGACTGTTGACATGGATTTCGGGTTCGTTCCTGGTGACCTCGTATGCTTTGACAAGCTGTTACGTTGTGATTAGTAAACAGGAGGATGGCAGTGCGTCGGGGTAGGCCGGTCGAGCAGGTTTGTAACCGGAAGGAGACCACGTGACATGAGAACCATGCAGTCAGATTTAGACAGTCAGTCCAGTCAGAAGGGATACGCAGTGATCAGAGGCGTCTCGGACGGTACGGCTTGCTAGGAAGTGCAAGCGTTGGCACCCCCTGGCCCTAGGAAGAAGATATGGGGCAAGAAGAAGTCCCCTCTCTGAGTATATGTCTCTCCATCTATCTCTCAACTTACAACAAACTGTGTGCGCCTTTTGAGAATAAAATGAGAGATATATTTTTATAAAGAAATGTGTTTCGTTCGTTCATTGAAGTTCGTAAATCATGTTTGATTACTATACAACACAATAAACAAAAGAAAAAACAAACAAACAAACAAAAAATGGTCAAATGGCCAATACACAATCGATTTTAGAAATTTACATTCACTTGACCTAAAACAAAAGAAAAATCTAAGATTTACCAGTACATGTAGCCAGAACGACAAATTCGCATTTGTTTGTAAGTCAAGATATTTACTTGTTGTTCATCCATAGACTGTGATTAAAGAAAAAAATAATATTTATCATATGATTGGTTAATATTTAATTATTGACTATTTATAACAAAGCTATAAAGAATCCATTTGCTATCGGCCGTTCCTTTTTCCCAACAGAGTATGTGTGAAAAACTCATAATTTTCATTTGGTTTTGTTTGAATATATTTCATTATTAGTTGTCTAAATTTCTGAGACGAAGTATAATGATTTTTATCATTAAGAGTTTTCGGACAATTGTCTTCGTCTTTATTGTTATTTTCACAATGTTTCGGCCGATATGTCCTCCGGCCTTCTTCAGGTGTTTGTCGAACTCGGGAACCTTCACAGAACTTCGAACTGCGTCCTTTATTGAATCAACGGCGGGTCGCTTGTTCTTATTCCGCTAGCCAGAACCAGGTACAAGTGTTAAGTATTCCTGTATTGTTACTCGCCTGCAGTCAGGATTGAACCTGAAAACTCCAGATGATTGTCTCCTTAGAAGCTTAGGGAACTCGGTTATGGCTTACGGAATCAGAACAGGTGAACCCCGTGGATTCAATGAAGGGCGTAGCTCGAAGTTCCGAGTTCGACAAACTCCTGAAGAAGGCCGGAGGAAATACCGGCCGAAACGTTGGGAAATAACAATAAAGATGAAGACAATAGTCTGAAAACCCTTCATGATAAAAATATTGCATTATATTTTCTATATCAATTGAATGATACGTCCGGTTTTGGAAACACTCCTCAGTATAAAATTTCAATTTTGATTTTATTTGGTCCCTCTGGGCTGTCATATGAGCGGCATGATATCATTAGACAACAATAAAAAGGAAAATATAAGGAAAGGTATCGATATATAGTTAATCTGTTACTTACAGACATTAAAAAGAAATGATGTCAAAGTAAAGTTCATTGTGTACGTGCTTTTCTTTTGCCTGTTAATCACTGATCATACACACGCGCGCATGCGTGTGTGAGTTCATTATATTTAAAATAAATAAAATGATTAACTGGCATGAATAAATGAGCGTTTAAAAAGTATTTAGATAAAATCTGAAATGAACAATGAAAGGAACGTTAATTCTTCCTAAAACAGTTCCTATAGTATTCAATACACTTATTCCAGAGAGTTTATCATTAGTCTAAGCACCTCAGAATCTGAGCTGATGTATTTCTTTAAACTTCCTCCGCATCATCCATTTTTACTCTTGAAATGAATTTTTCTATTAGGAACCCCCCCCAAAAACAAACATCTCCACCAAAAAAACAAAAAAAAAACGCATAGAGTAATGGAGTCTGGTGAATATGGACGGTGGGTACCGTGATGCACGATCCTGTTTTATACTAACAACAACAGGAAAATCTGACCAGAGTGTATTGGTTCATACTGAATCTGACACTGATCTACGGACCACAATTTTGGCAGTTTACGACGCAGAGCAACATAAAGGCATAGTAAGATTTCGAAGTAATATTGTTTGGTGATTGTTCGACACTAACGAACATATTCTAAATGAACTATGACTTCTTTGTCGAAAAAAGAAAGACTGATAATCCTTTTGGTCTTGCTTCGAAGTTGGCAAGCTTTCTAATGACAAATGTTAAATCACCTGTGTTAAAAATACGGTTGATTAAGCATTAGTAACAGGATCCTCGCCATATACCCATGATTTGTGACCAGCCATAATGGTTTTTAAAATGCCTGAAGCAGATAAATAGCCGTAGTCAGTCTGGCGTCAGAAATCATGGCAAGATCTGATTGCAGCTCGCCTCATTTACAAATATCTCTTCAGAGCGACTCATCATGAGCCAAAAGAAATGCTAATCTCATCTCAAAACTCATTCATGGTCGATCTTCAGTCCACCTTTACAAGACGCACACCTCAGCGATATCAGTATTTCTGCTGCAGGTAAAAAATAAAAATGAAGTCTGCGTACAACTGAACAACATATACGTGGTGTATTCAATAAGTTTCCAGGATTTTTTGTACAGGTATTTAAAATTGGTATCGACTCTAGAAAATTCAGTAAGTTATCGCTATACATCTTATGAGATGACTGACCAATTTTTATGATTTCAGCTTCAAATGAACAGCTACAGCAGCAATTGGAATACACCCTACTAAAGACTGATTGTCACACCTGGTGAATTTCAAAAATGCAATCTGGACGTGACGACACTTTAGAAGAACGATATGCAATAAAATTCTGTTTTAAACTTGGAAAAAATGCCACAGTAACCTCTGGAATGCTTCAGACTGTTTTTGGAGCATCTTGCATGAATGGAGCATGAGTTTTTGAGTGGCATAAGAGATTAAAGGAAGGCAGGAAGTCTGTGAGGGATGATGAGAGATGTGGGAGGAGTAAAAAAGTCAATAGACCAGAGTTTATTGGCCAAACGGTTAGGGTTAGGGTTACTATGTTGAGGTTTTAAGGGAGTTCAGGAAGAGATTCCTAGGGAAGAGGCCAGCCCTCTTCAAATCGGGTCAGTGGCATTTCCACAAGGACAATGCACCAGTCCACAACTCCATCCGTGTCACAGACTATTTGACCAAAGTGGGCATCAAGACAGTTCCTCACCATCCCTATAGTCCTGACCTTGTTCCCTGTGACTTTTGCTTACTCCCTAAGCTCAGGGGCTGTTGTTATGAGACAATTGAGGCGATGAAAGAGGCTGTGACGAAGGTCATTGACACGCTCACACAAGAGGACTTCCATGGGGCCTTCCAGAAGTTGTTGGATCAGTACAAGTGCATTATAGTCGGAGGAGATTACTTCGAAGGGGAATTGAGTTTCATGTTTGTACTATCAATAAAAGTGCTTATAGGAAAAAAGTCTGGAAACTTATTTAATGATCCTCGCATATCAAAATGATGATTTCAGAACCACTATGATATAAAATTATGAAGCTAGAATCCATACTTTTTTTTTACCCCACCACTTATCTTAAAAGTTACTTATGCGAAAACTGTTAAGGAATCATTTAGCCTAAAAAAAATTATCTAAATATCTAAAGAATAGAGTGATGTGCTGTGTATATCAAGGCAGTCTAAGGGAACATAATTGGCTCCTTTCTATGGCTGGTTTCCTTCAATACCGTTTTTTTGTGTAAACCGGCTTTTATCAAGTGGGTAGAGTGTTCGCCAATGATCTGGGAGACCTGGGTTCAATCCCAGGTCGCGTCATATCAAAGATTTTTAAAATGGTAATTGATACCTCCTTGCTTAACACTTAGTAATATAAGGTATGTATAACGGGTAAAGTAGAGCAATCCAGGGAAAGGAGTAGAGCCCTCTCCTACATCTCGGTGTAGTAGCAATTGAAAAGGGAGCCTTCTGGTCGCCCTCGATTACGGTCGCCAACTTTACTTACAAGTAATCGGTGGCAAATACTTAGTGAGTGATATCCCTGCGTTATAGCAAAAAATGGTGTGAAGTATATTGATTGTCGACCACCATTGCAATTACGACTACCATTTTTAAGGTTTGGTTTGGTTTCTTTGTTTAATGGCATATCAACCTTTGTTGGTTATTTAATGCCAAAGCCATTGTCCTAGAAGAAAAATTACCATTTCTAAGAAAATGTTAAACATTTTTTGTGAATTGTTTACAGTCTTTATGCAAATTGAATAAGGAATTAGATTTTTTGATATCTCAATATTTTTTTGTTTAATGGCATATCAACCTCAGTAAAATTAGCTTTTCGATCAATGTCGAAATATATGTCTGATTGGAAACACATTTGGAAACACATTTCTAAATCATACATTTTCTAACATACAATGAGTTTATACTTTATGCTGCATTCACCACGAGTGTATCTCTTGCAGAAGGTTAAGAAAGCCCCAAATAGGGTTGTCCTGCATGTGACACTAATTGGTTCCTTTCTATGGCTAGCTTCTTTTAATACCGTTTTTTGTGTACTATTGCAAACCGGCTCATTGTCAAGTATGGAGTATCCTTTCATGGATATTACTCCTAGGTCTACTTTGATCTTTTAGAGTCTTATCTATGGGTCAAGTAACAAAAAAAAAAAAACCCAAAACAACAACGAAAAACTTAAAAAAAAACTCTAAAGAAACAACGACACAAAAAATGTAAATATGAACGTACAATTCCCTGACCTCAAGGCATAAAAAACCCTAGAAGAGTTGACATGCCGTAAAAATAATATATAAATTAATCAATTAACTAATCAGAAAATTTTTACATAGTTATTGAACAATTTTTTGCTCGGTGACCACTTTTTAATGCATTCAGATATTTATTAGTTAAAAGAAAGCGCTACAACTTTTAGATTTGAAATTCATATTACCATTCATTATAAAATTTGACCCCCACCCCATAAAAAAGAACTTTGAAATTTGGAATCTTTTTACATACGTTGTTCATACGTTGATATGGGGATTTGGAGTAAAATTCTCGACAGGATATAGTATCTAACTCATGTTCTGGCTCAGTTGGCTGGGGCTGCGGAATAAACAGACTGCATCTCGTCTTTATTGGGAACCCTTTTGAGATGAGGCTTTTTAATGATAGAATTAATTTTTTTTTATTGTGCACTTTTCTGTCCTCATCTTGGTTGTTTTTTTTTCTCACTAAGTGAGAAAAACAAGAACAACAACAACAACAACAACAAAAAAAAAACTACCAAGATGAGGAAAAAAGTCCGCAATAAAAAAAATTGATTCTCTGACTGCATCTCTGCAGACGAATAAGACTCCCTCTAAGAGCGTCCTGGATACGACACTAAACAATCTGATGGTGAAGCTCCAGTAATGCTGGAGCTTTGTGAAATGTGGAGTACCCTTTCATTGCCATTGGTCCCCAGCTCCACGCTGACCCGGAGTGGTAGAACCAGAGAGGGTTCTATCTATGGGTCATATAGAACTGTTTGAGATTTAAACTGAATGCAAGCAAATGGCATACTAAATTGAATGGTTAGAAATAGAACTGCTTGATCATTTAGCTGTGCATCTACAAAAGTTGTTTACAAATCATGTATTTAATATATATGTATGAACAGGGTTTGGCATTAAATAACCTACAACGGTTGATATACCATAAAACCCAACCAAACTAAATCATATATATTTAATATATATGTATAAAGAGGATTTGACATTAAATAACCTACAATGGTTGATATACCATAAAACCTACTCAGACCATTATTGATCTTCCTCTTAAATATTTGTCTTTCTAGCTTTTTTAGAAAGCATTTTGCAGTTCAAAATGACTCAAATGTACAATGTAATTATTTTTGTTAACGAAAGTAAAAATGTTATATAATTAAGGAATGATTTTTTATTTTAATCATTTTTCATTAATTGTATTTCATCATTCAGTTTGGTTGGTCTTTGAACTATTCGGGTTAAGAGTTCAGGTGTGTAGTCAATTGGTGCAGTTTACGCGAAAAGGATATGACAATCACCATTGTCATAATAAACCCCAGACAGGAAATGAGGCTGGAGTGTGGATGACATCATGCTCAGAAGAGATGGGTTGAGAATTTGGAAGACTTTGAAAAATATTTAGTTGGGTTCCGACCATGGTGTTGAGAAGTTGGGGTCCGATCATGATGTTGAGAAGTTGGGGTTCGACCATGATGTGGAGAAGTTGAAGTCCGACCATGGAGTTGAAAGTTGACATTGGACCATGGAGGCAGATTGACAAGTTTCCTACCTTTGCAGCGGTGGTTAAGTTTTCGGGTTACGACCAGCGAAAGATGAATTGAGAACTAAAACACCACGAGATGTGCCGAACGTTGGGGGTATTGTTAGCATAGTATGATTACGAAAGACTTTTAAGAATTGTGTGTCTCTCCTCGAGTCGAAGAACCGATGTCAGAAGTTAATAAATGCGTTCGTACCTGAACAACGAAGTCGCCTGTGTTTTGTATTTCCCTGTATTTGCATTTGTATATAAACTGTTGGACTGATATCATTATGATTATGGCTACGAGTGGTATACAACATAATTACACAAGAATAATTAAATACATATGTAGATAATAAGCAGATGTTAAAAAATGCGATTGTACGTTTAGCTTTTGAATAGATAAATGAATGTAATATGAATCTAGAAAATTAATCTTTTAATAATTCCATAAACTTAGCGAAAAATCACGATTTGTCACAGAGCCAGAGATTACGCCGACTTTATACCTTCAGAAGAGTAACACCCTATAAGGGGCCTGGTTGTCAGGGGCAATAGAATACACCGCCTGTTTCTCCAGAAAATTATCCTTTTAATATTTCCATAACTGTTGTGATTGATTATGAGTATGACTATACAACAAAAACATCTTTAAAAAATCATTAAATCAGCAATGCAGCGAAGAAGTGAAAAAAATTCATTTTCTTTTTTTCTTTAAAGAATAATCTTATACATCTAAAATATCAATAATTGGCGCTAACAAATACTTAATGCATATTCGAGGATCATTAAATAAGTTTACATACTTTTTTCGTAGGGGCACTTTTATTGATAGTATACACATGGAACTCTAGTCTCCTTCGAAGTAATCTCCTCCGGCTGCAATGCACTTATTGTACCGTTCCAACAACTTCTGGAAGGCCCCATGGAAGCCCTCTTGTGTGAGCGTGTCAATGACCTTCGTCATAGCCTCTTTCATCGCCTCAATTGTCTCATAACGACAGCTTCTGAGTATAGGGAACAAGCAAAAGTCATAGGGAGCAAGGTCTGGACTATAGGGAGGGCGAGGAACTGTCTTGATGCCCATCTTGGTCAAATAGTCTGTGACAAGGATGGAGTTGTGGACTGGTGCATTGTCCTGCTGGAAATGCCACTGACCCGATTTGAAGAGTGCTGGCCTCTTCCGACCGAATCTCTTCCTGATCTCCCTTAAAACCTCAACATAGTAACTCTAACCCTAACCCTAACCCTTTGGCCAATCAACTCTGGTGTATTGACTTCCTAACTCCTCTCTCACAAACTCCTTGCCTTCCTTGAATCTCTTATACTACTCAAACACTGATGCTCTATTCATGCAAGATGGTCAAAAAGCAGTCTGAAGCGTTCAATACGTTTCTGTGGCACTTTTCCAAGTTTAAAACTGAATTTCATTGCATATCGTTCTTCTAAAGTGTCGTCACGTCCATATTGCGTTTTTGAAATTCACCAGCTGTGATAATCAGGCTTCAGTAGTAGGGTGTATTCCAATTGCTGCTGTAGCTGATCATTTGAACCTGGAATCATAAAAATTGGTCAGTCATCTCATAAGATGTATTGTAATAACATACTGTATTTACAAGAGTCTACGACAATTTTAAATGCCTGTACAAAAAATCCGGGAAACTTATTGAAGGCACCACGTTATTTTCATATCAAATTTCTCGATTGTTCTGTTGTTTCGAAACAGACATGAGAAACTTAAACGTTTAGTTGTTAATTTCAAAAGCCAGTCTCTGTTTTTGGAGTCAAAGTGAATAGAAATAATTATGGTGTATTTTTGATAATGAATGAATACACAGCGGATTGCTGCTTATTGAAAACACAACTTGATCATTTATGAAATATCTTCTCAAATATGATCTTCAGTAGAATAAAATACAAAGTGTATACACGCGCGAATGCGTGTGTGTGTGTGTGTGTGTGTGTGTGTGTGTGTTTACAGCCATGATCATGTCTATTTGTATTTTTGTGCCCACTTTCGTGTGTATGCCCTGTCAGCGAATCACGTTTCAAGTTTCTTTTTGTTGATTTCCAAATCAAAGCTCTACGAATTCACCCGCCGATTATTAGTCATTTTAACGCTCACTAGATTTCTATGTTAATATCTAAATGATTTAACAAACGAGTAAACAAATTCTTCTCAGTTTTCACTTTTGTTTCCCTGCCCCACAATTTAATCTGCTCATCTTCTATACCTTTTGCCATCATATAATTATCCATGGTTCCGCAAGCGCCTACGTTTATCCAATGCTTGATTGTGGATCGACCGGCCGTCCGGTTGTCGTATCCATTTTTATTAGATAAGCCTTCTGCAGAGACAACTGAAAAATACACGGTTTAATCAGCTGAATAATCGGTAAGAGTGTAGATTTGCGTGGATATCAAATCATAAAACGAGCCTCGGAAGATGACTACAATCAAGCACAATTGATAAGAAAGCTGTCTAAAATCATGCTTTACCGATAAAAATGAAGACATAATGAAAATAATCTTTTTTTCAAAATCACTGATGTCAACAACTTTTTGTGCATATTTCTCGAATATCATGTTTTTACAATGTTATTTTCATTACAGTATTTCAAATGATAACTTTTTTGTCTTTCTTAGATATATGTTGGCTCCAGCAGAGTTTACATGTCGCTCAGGGTCATTTTGTAAATAAGGACATCACAATTGTAAAGAATTAAATCTCCTTGCCTGTACTACTGGTGATACAGGAAAAGAACCAGTCAATTTCCAAATTAGGGAATTCATTTTTCGTCGAATTCTGGTGTAAGATGACATAACAGGTTGGTTGGTTGGGTTTTATAGCATATCAACCTTTGTAGATTATTTAACGCCAAATCCATTTTTATGTAAATAATCAGTTTTGTTTCAAACAATTCAGTTTAGCATGAGTACACAGTTTTGTTGTCAAAAATATTTCTATTTCAAACTATTCAGTTTATTCAAACAGTTATAGAAAACTATTCAGTTTAGTGTAAGTACAGTTTCAATGTCAAAAACAGTTCAATTTCAAACAGTACAATTTAACATAAGCACGCAGTTTAAATGTAAGTATAGTTTAATTGTGAAAAACATTTCTATTTCTAGCTATTCAGTTTAGTCAAGCAGTTCTAATTCAGCTAATTCAGTTTAGTATAAGTACATATTTTGTTTACACACAGTTAAATGTCAAAACAATTCTATATTAAACAATTCAGTTTAGTGTAAATACAGTTTTAATGTCAAAAAACAGTTCTATTTCAAATGATTCAGTTTAGCATAAGCACGCAGTTTAAATATAAGTACAGCTTAATTGTCAGAAACATTTCTATTTCAAGCTATTCAGTTTACTCAAACAATTTAGTTTAGCATAAGTATGTCGTTAGTTATATTTAACTCATAGATAGGGCCCTATCAAATGCTACCACGCCTGGCCAGAGTAGACCTGGGAGCAATGGCAATGAAGGGATGACCTGTATTCACCAAAGCCCCAGCATTACTGGGACCTCACCATCAGACTGTTTAGTGTCATATGCAGGACACTCATTGGGGAGGGTCTTACAGGTCAGCAGGGGGGCAGTCATTGAATTCTACAGCCCTGGCCGACAGGGTAAAAGACATAACATCCAAAATCAATTCTTTTAAGCAATCATTTTTTGTGGCATTAAAATCTATACTTATCAGTTTCAGGATTTATCAATCTTTGTGGGTTAAAAGCTATTCTTGTAGAAGAACAGTGGTACTATTAAACAGGATAAAGAGTTGTAATATTACGGACGGGCGCTGTCGTTGAGAACGCGCGAGCACATCGGCTGTCATCAATCATTGAAAAATGTCACGAACCTAGCGCGTGCGGACAGAATAACCTGTAGAGTTCAAGTGTAATTTTAATATAATCACACGTGAACTTTCACGTGCTACACTATTGTTTTCACTGGTGATCACCGAGCCTTCGGGAACCTTCGAATTGATCCATTAAATCTCTATATAAGAAATCAAGTAACGAGATTTTGGGGAGTTCAAGGCAGGTTTCTAAATAGGTTCAACAGAGGTCCAGGACACCCCGACCCACGTCACACCCAGCCTGTCAACAATACGACTGATATGAAAAGTATCAACAAGCCCGCTATAACGACGCTGCCGTCACCCCAAGAAGAGGAAGGAGGAAGAACGCTATCGAAAAAAATTTTTTTTAACTACCGCCCGCTGTAGTCCCCGTGAATAAAAGCGACAACTATTTTCTTCCTTAAATTTCGAGTTTTGAGTGTTTCTTTCCAGCGGACTACTTTCTTTCAGGCACAACGTATTTTGGTTCTATGTTACAAGAGTGCATACCTTTTCCAAAGATATTAGTTTGAAAATGAACCTAGTAGCGGGACTGGAGTTCGAACTCGCTCACTACGAGGCAGCAGTTAAACACTTTAGCCATTAAACTGCGTGGAGTCATACATTTATACTCACATTGTACAGTTTAGACCGGTTCAATTGGCCAAGTGGGTAGAACATTCACCAATGGTGCGGGAGACCTGGGTTCAATCCCGGGTCGTGTCATGCCAAAGTCTTTAAAAATGGTACTTGATACCGCATTGCTTAATTATTCTCCCTCCAGCTATGGGTAAATAGTAGGACAGACTGAATTTCTTCAGCTTTGGTGAGGCAACTTGTCTAGGAGAAGGAAAACTCGGAATTCAAACCTGCTAAACTCCGCTTAAAAATAGACCTTGTGTCATATTCTGCCCGAGTGGAGGGGTTGATAAATAGGGATACCGCATTGCTTAACACTCAGCTGTACGTATCATGAGTAAAGTAGAGTAATCCAGAAAAAGGAGTAGCGCTCTCCCCTACACATCGATGTAGTAGCTATTGAAAAGGGAGCCTTCTGGTCGCCGTCGACTACGGTCGCCAACTTTACTTTACTTACGTTCATACCGGACCATTTATACTCATCTGTACAGTTTAGACCGGCTCAAATGGCCGAGTGCGTAGAGCATTCATCAATGGTGCGGGAGACCTGGGTTCAATCCCAGGTCGAGTCATACCAAAGACTCAAAAATGGTGCTTGCTGCCGCCTTGCTAAGCCCTCAGCACTATAAGGTGAGGATAAAGGGTAAAGTGGAGCTATCCTGGAAATGGAGTATACGCCATCTCCTACACCTCTGTGTTGTAGCTATTGAAAAGGGAGCCTTCGGGTCAACTACGACTAACTTCGCCAAATTTATTTACTTTTTTTACGTTTATTTGCTCTTTTGAGCATATATCGCCATGTATTCTCTCACGTGTCTACATATGATTTGTTTGTTAATTTAATGGCATATCAACTTTCTCGGGTTATTAAATGCCAAATCCACCCATTTCTTTTTTAGAAGGACAGTAGTGGTACTATTTAACATATATATGGGAGGATAAGGGGGTTTATACCTTTCCCAATGGTATTTGTCCGAAAGTGAACGTAATTGCTTGACTGGAGTTCGAACTTGCGTACTTCGATCCTGCACTCCAGCACTTTAACCTTAACATATATGTGCAGTCATGGAAATTTGTAATCTTCTCACTGCAACTAGGCACCTCATATCGTGAAAACGTAAGCAAGGTTGATTAACAAACCATTTTTAGTAAGTTCGATTCTCACTAGGCACCCCATACTCCTGGCCTTGTGCCACAACTAAGCTAAGCTTGGTAAATAACTGTCTTCTCTCTGCAGCTGTAATGCTTATCGTTTCCAATCATTACTTTTATCGATTTTAACACAAAGAAATCTGTTGTTTGTACAATCTTAGCAATGTTATGTAACATATGACATGGATTTTGGGTTCGTTCCTTGTGACCCCGTGTGCTTTGACAAGCTGTCACGCTGTGATGAGTAAACAGGGATATGACAGCACCTCAGGGCAGTCGGGAACAACAGGTGTGTAACCGGAAGGAAACGACATGATGAGAACCACGCAGTCAGATTTGAGACAAAGTGCAGAGAATTGTAGTCGAGCGTGGGACACACAGTCGGTCAGAAGCGTCTCTGACGAGCTTGCAAGGGGGTACAAGCGTTGGCACCCCCTGGCTCCTGGAAGAAGATATGGGAAGAAGAAGTCCTCTCTCTGACTATATGTCTCTCCATCTATCTCTACTATCAACTAACTGTGGACCCTTTTCGAGAATAAAATGAGAGATATATTTTTATAAAGAAATGTTTCGTTCATTCATTATCTTTTCGCTTGTATTATCATTAAGGCTATGCAACAGTAACTGAAGTAAAAAGAGATAAATGAAGACGCAAAATATTTTTTGAAAAGTTAAAATAGAAAGAAAACATGGAATGTGCAGGTACGTATATGCCTATTCGAGTTTAGATACAAATAAACAAAAATATTTACTTATATTTTTGAAACAGTCCTCCCCCCCCACTAAAAAAATCACCAAGGAATACGTTCATTTGAAGTCAACTCTTTAACATTACATTTTGCAAAACATTTTTACATCACAGTTTTGCTTTGCTTTAAGAATTTTACTGTTTGTATTAAGTGCATTGCTGAGGGGGATAATCATTTAAGCCAAGGGTTGTTGAATTGACGGTAAAGCTAGAAGCAAGAAGTGACATCAGTCTGTTGCAAGAACTTTGCTAAACATCAAATTATTAAAAAAAAAAACGAATGCATCGCCTACCCAACTCGACATATGTACAGTATATTCATATTTTTTTAATCAAACATTATCGTTGCTTGCATACAAATCAGCTTAATTTACTCCCGGTAATATTTGGTGGTATTGGAAAAGGTATTTGGTAAATGCTTGCAAATCATTTCCATAGGCAGCTGTTCTGTTTATAAAATTGATTCGTAATAAAGAGTGAAAGAGAGTATACAACCAGAAGCACAAACACTTGTATATACAAAAATAAACACGTTTGGGCATAAAGATAATGCACTCTTCGAATAGATAAATAAGTAAAAAGTAGAGGGTGACCCGAAGGCTTCCTTTTCAATAGCTACTACATTGGATTGCTCCACTTTACCCTTGATCCGTACCTTATAATACTGAGTGTCAAGCAAGGCAGCATCAAGTACCGTTTTCAGAGTCTTTGTTATGACTCGACCTGGGATTGAACCTCGGTCTCCAGGACCATTGGCGAAAACTCTTCTCATTAGGCCAATGGCCGGTAAATAGTGAAAGTAAAAAAGTTAAAACTGTGAAGTCCTTTTTTCTTTATACAGTTTGTTTAATATTATAAATATATACCAACCCCTCCGCTCGGGCAGGATGTGACACGAGGTCAATTTTTAAGCAGAGTTTAACAGGTTTGAGTTTTCCTTCTCCTAGATTTGTTGCCTCACCAAGGCTGAAGAATACAGTCTGCCCTACTATTTACCCATAGCTGGAGGGAGAATAATTGGATTCATACCTTTCCCAATGGTATTAGTACTATGTGAAATGCAATCAGTCTCGTCCAGGATTTGAACTCGTTTCTCCCCGTTCACCAGACCTCACACCACTAGATTTTTTTCTTGTAGGGATACGTAAAAGACAACGTCTACGCTATGAATACTGCAACAGTCGTTGAATTGAGAGAAGCTATTGAACATGAATGTACCCAAAGACCAAGGGAATTGTTTTATAGTGTGTGCGATTCCTTTGCTTCGCGTTGTCAGCAGTGACTGTATTAAAATGGACGTCAGTTTGAGAACAGGCGGTGAAAAAAACCCCAATAAAATGATACTTGTAAATATTTTAACATTTTTGAATTCATATTATCATCATCTTGTGCCATCAGCACGGATATCCCTGACCCTTTCTCGCCACCTCTCCCTATCCATATTTACCCACCCCTCCGCTCGGGCAGGATATGACACAAAGTCAATTTTTAAGCGGAGTTTAACAGGTTTGAATTCAGAGTTTTCCTTCTGTTAGACTAGTTGCCTCACCAAGGCTGAAGAAATCAGTCTGTCCTACTATTTACCCATAGCTGGAGGGAGAATAACTGGATTCATACCTTTCCCAAGGGTATTAGTGCTATGTGAAATGCAATCAAACTCGTCCAGGATTTGAACTCGAATCGCCGGGTCCATTTCCTACGACGATAACCATTACACCACGGGCACCTCTCCTTATCGTTCATCGCTTTTGGCAGGTCCACAGGGCTACAAATTGTATCCTCACAGAGCTGCTGTATGTGGGTTCGAGCTGGTCGCCCTGCTTTTGATCGGCCATGTGAAGGGGTCCATAGGAATACATCACTTATGAGCTCGTCCCTACTTCTCCTGCAGTGTCCTGCATGTCTAGTTCGTCTAACTTTGATAGTTTTCGTGATGGGTGGTTGGGACACCCAGTATTTAGAATTTCTTCTAAAATTTAACAGGCGCTTGGTTTACAAGAGGGAAAGCGAATATAGAAAGATGTAAAAAATGACATTAAACCAATACTCTTTGACATGAATTCTAATTGGTCAATCTTCTGATTGGTCAATCTCTTTGCCAACGAATAATGAATTTTGATTGGTCAATCTTGATTTAATATGAAGAAGAATTATGATCAAATTTAGCATCAAGCAAAGTTTTTTGAAATATTTTAATAGAAAAAATTTCTCTTCAACTTAATAAATTTCTTCCAGTTATCCCAATTATTACAAGAATTTTTTTCAAATCTTTGTTATGAAGAAGACTAAAAATAGATTCCGCTTCATCAAGATGGTTTAGTAATTCCTGGAATTGGTGAATCAGATGGAAATATGAAGAATGAGAGATTGTGAATGTTTTAAAACTGTTTAAATGTGGAAAGTCACAACATTATTATCGATCAAACCGCATCTCTTATTTTTCAAATATTTACGAAGACTTCTTATTCCGCCCTCCATGTCTTGCGGGTATTCGCGTCAGCTCCATATTTCGGGACAACAGAGGTCATCGGCTTTTGTGGAATGAAGTCAGATAGATAGGGAACATCACAAGAAAATAAGAAAACCTAAGGAATCAGCACATATGCAAAGCCATTAATCACTTTTTGAGTAGGCCCAATATAATGATCAATTCTATCTAGGAACTAGTTATCAAAAAAGTAGGACCAGAAATAGAAATGACAATTTGGATCGAAAAATATACCAACAGACTGCTGAGACATTCGGTTTATAAGACCTCAAAATCCATCTACAATTATCCACCTGGACATATTACTGAGAGGTTTAAGACTTCAAGTCAAATATCAACCAAGAGGTTGTGAGTTCAATTTCTGGTTCCGGTTCCAAAAGCTGTGAAAAAGGCAAAAAAGTGGCTGATGTGGGATACCCCTAAGGCATCGATGGAGAAATGAGAACAGTCTACCTACGTTATTCGAAAAAAAGGGTAAAGTTGGAAAATCCTGGAAGGTTGCCGAATATGATAATAGGTACCTGAAGAAGGCTAAAACGTTGTGAGTATAGCAACCAATAAAAGTATAGCAGTCCACAATGTGTAGAGAATAATAATTACAACGCCTAGTCTCAATATTTGCGCATTCTAAAGGTCAGCTGTAAATGCAACTCGAAGTGGGCTAAACAATTCCAATACTACGAAAATATCCCTGAAAATTGGAAATTCACTCATTGATTTTAAAGTTACTTGATAAAAAATCTGGAAAAGATTTATCATTATAAGAGTTTTTCATACCAATTGTGACCGGTAGTTTTCGCTGAAATCTGAATGATAGCATAACACTTCAAAGTGTATGATTTCAGCAGTGCTGTGGTCTACACGGTTTTAATTCTTGCTTGGATTTCTAATTTCCTAAGTTTCTTTTATTAGTTTTTTCCTAGAAGAGACAAAGGAAGTCATCAGCTTTTGTGGAACGACGTCAGATTAATAGATGGGGAACAACACAGTGTTGTATAGCCATGATCCAACTATACTTGTTGCATATTGGCCTCCGATCCGGCCCAGCTGTCAAAATAGGAAATGCACCTGTGGAAATAACAGGTGCATCCTGTCGAGGAATATCAGGATATAACTTTAACCGTGAACGGGTTGAATGAGAGCGATTTGTGACGCCCACAAGAAGAAGGTGGAGGTCGAACAATTATATAACTCGATATACTATATAAGTTCAATCAGTTGGTGATCAGATGCTGTAGAGAAAACCAGCACCCAGCAGAGGGGGCCCTCAGGCCCCCGATTGAGCAGTTGCAGTTGGAGAGAAGATGCTGGAATGAGGACCATGTCCTAGAGAGACTGGGTCCCCAGGCCCCCGGTTGAGCATCTCTGGAGAAAGGGAAAGAAATGCCATAAGAGTTGGGGTCAATATGTTGCAGTTCCGTTCCGTCTCCAACTCACCTCTCACACAGTAAAATCTTTAGTAACCCTTTCGAACCCTTTCAAATAAAGTGAGAGGTATATTTTTCTAAAGAACTGTGTCGCTCGGCTTTATTGTGTCGTTGTTATGATTCTGCATGCATCAGCATATGAGTATGTAACATACGTATACATATATATGTGGAAACATAATCAACAATAATGACGAACGAACACACTTCTTTAGAAAAATATACCTCTCACACTATTCTCGAAAGGGTTGCGAAAGGGTCGCGAAAGGGTTGTGTGTGAGAGGTGAGTTGGAGACGGAACAGACTGCAACATATTGACCCCTAGTTCCTCTGACTATAGCAGCACTTCTTCCTCATACTGCTGGGCTGCTCAACCGGGGGTCACTGAGGGCCGCAACCCTCTGTCTGGAGCTGGTTCTCACTGCCTTGAACTGCAAATCGAACTCCAACTAACTGACTCCAACTCACTCAAAGTGTCTGTGGCACCCGGTTATATAATTAATTGATGTCCACCTGCTTCCTGTGGCATCGCAATTGCACCGAATTCAACTACGGTCAAGGTGATACTCTGATATCTTCGACCGGCATTAGGTGACCTTTCCTTTTCCAGGATAGATTCTAATTCGAGCGAAAAAAAATTCTTCCGATGGGTCAAAATTTAGCTATTTGTATACTTCCCAGTGGATCACATGCTTGCTGCATTTAATTACAATGGCGTTTATTATTCTATGCGAAGTAACCCTTCATTGATATTACTCCCAGGTCCACTCAGTTCCGGTGTGGTAGCATCTGACAGAGTCAAATTTATAAGTCAAATAAAACTATTTGACATTTCAAATGAGTGCAAACAAATGATTTATACTAAATTGAATTGTTTGAAATAGAACTGTTTGTTCATTTAATAGAGTGCAAACAAATGACTGATGCTTAATTGAATTATTAATTATACATAGCAATACTTGGAAAGATTTTAACTTCGACCGACGCTAAATTGAATTGTTAGAAATAGAACTATTTGATGATTTAACAGTGTGTAAACAAATGACGGATGTTTAATTAAATTGTTAGTGATACATAACAATACTTGAAACCATTTAACTTCGACTTACGGAAAATTGAATAGTTAGAAATAGAACTGTTTGATCATGTAACTTGTGTATCTACAAAATGTGTTCATAAATCATATATTTAATATGTATATAAAAGCGGGAGTTTGCCTTAAATAACCAACAATGGTTGACATGCCTTAAACCAAACCAAGCCAAAATCTTTCTCTTTAAATCTATCTATCTATCTATCTCAGCCTATTCAAATCTATCTATCTATCTATCTATCTATCTATCTAGTATGCACTTGTTATTCTACTGAATTGTACCAATTCTGTTACGTAATCAGTTCTTATGGCATTGCTATTATCTGGGATTAAACACAATTCATTATATTTCTAAATATTTCCTCTACACAGCCATTGCCCAGTCGGCTGGGGCTGTAGAATACACCGACTGAACCTCTGCAGAGGGGTAAGTGTCATACCAACGAGTGTCCTGGTATGACACTAAACAATCTGATGGTGAGGTTCTAGTAATGCTGGAGCTTAGGGGAATGCGGAGCACTCCTTCATTGCCATTGCTCCCTGGTCCACTCTGGCTGGGAGTGGTAGCACCAGATAGGGCCCTATGTATGGGTTAAATGGAACTAACGGCATACTTACGCTAAACTGAATTGTTTGACTAAACTGAATTGCTTGAAATAGAAATGTTTTTGACAATTAAACCGTACTTACATTTAAACTGCGTGCTTATGCTAAACTGAATTATTTGAAATGGAACTGTTTTTTGACATTGAAACTGTACTTACACTAAATTGATTTGTTTAATATAAAACTGTTTTGACATTCAACTCTGTGTAAACAAAATTTGCACTTATACTAAACTGAATTAGCTGAAGTAGAACTGCTTGATTAAACTGAATAGCAAGAAATAGAAATGTTTTTCAGAATTAAACTGTACATACATTTTGACTGTGTACTAATCCTAAACTGAATTGTTTGAAATGTGATTATTTTCTTAAAAATTGATTTTGCGTTAAATAACCTACAAAGGTTGATATGCCATAAAATCCAACCAACCAACCATCTACACAGCCCTGCACATGTCATCTCATGAGCAACTCCTTTTTCTTCTCCTCCTTCTTTACAAACTCTTCTGAGTCATCCACAGATTTTTTTTTCGTACTTTTCGTGAATTAGTATCTTGATTTACAGTTTTTCAAGTGGTATCATTGCTACGACACATAGAAGAAGAGACAGGGATATTTGCTGAAAGATCTCTTTTTTTTTATATTTATCTTAGCTATTATTATCATTATTATTATTATTATCGATGATGTTGCTATTGTTCCTGTTTAACAACAGATTAATGTCTTGATTTAAAGGGATGTAAATGTAGTCGAGAGTCATCACGTCTTCATCAAATGAAAATGACAACGTACTCTAAACACGACAAAAGCATTCAGTTAAATTCTTTCCCTTCTAAAACTGTTTCTTATCTCCAACGTCAGAGCTATAATGCATAGAATATCAAATTATTGTAAATAAGCTAATTTTGTTATATTTAGAAATTGCATGCTTTTAAAATAGGCGTTAAAAATTCCCCTGTGAGGGAATTACCCACATTTATTTCGGAAATACTCAAGAAGATAAGAGTTTTAAAAAAAATGGATCTATTATGCAGAGGAAGATCATATAAAGTCGAAATATAACGTTAACGATAACCTCAGGGATATCTGTAAATATCACCAAGTGCCATTAATATAAGCGCAATTAAGTCCTTATTTTTGTGACATATTCTTTTGTTTAGAAATAAATATTTGACTTAAAACTCATCTAAAACATCCCTAAAAGAACAAATAAAAAAAGCCCAACTCTACCCAAAAACCCAACCAACCAAATAAACTCGGGAACCTACACGGAACTTCAAACTGCGTCCTTTATTCAATCCGCGGGAGACAATCATCTCGAGGTTGCAGGTTCCATCCTGACTGCAGGCGCGTAACACTACATGAATACTTAAGAATTGTACCCGGTTCTGGCTAACAGAATCAGAACAGGCGACTCCCGTGGATTCAATAAAGGACACAGTTCGAAGTTCCGTGTAGGTTCCCAAGTTTGACAAACACCTGAAGAAGGCCGGAGAAATAACAATAAAGACGAAGACAACAGTCGGAAAACCCTTAATGATAAAAAATCATCAAGCTTCGTCTCAGAAATTTAGACAACAAGCACTTGAAGAAGGCTTGAGAACATATCGGCCGAAACGTTGCGGAAATAACAATACAGATGAAGACAATAGTCCGAAAACCCTTATCATAAAAATGATAAAGCTTCGTCTCCGAAATTTCGACAACTAAACAAATAAACAAACAAAAGCATTATGTCTTTTTAGTGACCTAGCAAAGTAATCTTCTTCTTCTTCTTCTTCTTCTTCTTCTTCTTCTTCTTCTTCTTCTTCTTCTTCTTCTTCTTCTTCTTCTTCTTCTTCTTCTACTAATTATTATTATTATTATTATTATTATTATTATTCCTTGAGAGATTTTCACATCAAAGTCAGCTGATGGTCTTTCACTGGAGTGTGAGCGACAACAAGTCTCCTCTAGTCTCCAGGACTCTTCTCAGTATTCTGGCCGATCTCAATAATGAAATAGTTTGGATGGTCTCCACTCGTCCTCTTATTTCCAAGTCTCCCAGTCCCTTTAATAACCCTTCGGTGACCGTACAAAGAGCACCAAT
The DNA here is from genome assembly GCA_963585895.1 of Sepioteuthis lessoniana. NCBI lineage: Eukaryota > Metazoa > Mollusca > Cephalopoda > Myopsida > Loliginidae > Sepioteuthis > Sepioteuthis lessoniana. The sequence goes on along the minus strand of OY757920.1, from coordinate 15,638,990 downwards.
TAAAATTGGTATTACCATCAATTTCATTTTCCATTTTATTTTACTCTTTCAAGAGTTTTCCATACCAGCGTTAGCTGATGGTTTTTCCACTGGAGTCTAAGTGACAGCAAGTCTCCTCACATCTCCAGGACTCTACTTAGTATTCTGGCCGGTCTGAACAATGCCGTAATTTGCATCGTTACCATTCGTCCTCTAATTTCTAAGTTCTTCAGTCCCTTTGGTGACTGTACCTAGAGCACCAGTTATAATTGATATAATCGTTACTTTCATGTTCCACCGTTTTTTAAAATTCCTTACCGAGGTCTAGTTTCGTTTTCTTTCAATTTTACCCTGTGGTCAGCCGGAACAGCAAAGTCCACTATTCAGTAGATTTTTTTTATGGCTATCATTAGGTCTGGTCGTATTGGTCGAGATTAGATTATCCATTTGTGTCTCAAAATCCCACACTATTTTGTGTAGATAATTTCACCAGGATGGATTTCGGGTTGTGTATATACCATTTGTTCTCGTGGTCAGATATTAACTCATTGCATAGTTCTCAGTGGATCGCTTTTCCCACCCAGTCGTGTCTAGTGTTACACTCTTTTTCCGTTAATTTGCTGCATTCGCTAATTTGATTGGCCTTTTCGTCTCTGTCACCACATAAACCAAATCTGCTATTTTATTGCGTCTTGTATATTCTTGCTTTGACTTAGTCCTTATGGTACTGTTTTGTGCTGTTATCAGAAGAAATTAAGTTTCTCTCTTAAGGTTTTCCTTCCTTAACGTCCGAGTTTTCTTGTGTGATTTCGCTTTTTGTTGCTTGAAATATCCTTACAGTTGTTTTTCTTCCCATTTCTGCTTTCTGGTTATTTTTGTTCTGTTGATGTTTGTCCTGTCCGTATTGTTTCTGGTTGCTGAAATCAGTCTTCCTTTGCAATTGTCTTTGTAGTCTTTTTGTCGTTGTATCGATGCATCGACACTAATTTCAATGCTGGCAAGTCCCCTTCCTCTTTATTTTCTTGATACATACAGTATATCTATGTCATCTCTGGGATCTAAGGCCTTATGCATCGTCATAAGTTTTCTTGATCTCTGGTCAATTTGTTGGAGTTCTTCGCTGGTCCACTAAGAATGGTGCCGAATATCTTACGATGTCAGTCCAGATATTGTTGTATTGTGCTAAGGAAGAGATACACTGTGAAATAGAGTTAATTATTCATTAACTGAAGTGGTACAGTCCGACAAATATTATAAGTCTCCCGCTGTGGGTGTTACGTCCGAGATTGGTCTTACTACTGACCGAGATCTTTCAGTACCGACGTGTTTAAGAAACACAACGTCTTTTATAGCGCCGAGATAGGGGAAGTCACGTGGCACGAACCACTATACATCTCATTGGCCTAGTGTGTAGAGTGTTCGCCAATGGTCCGGGAGCCCTGGGTTAAATCCCAGGTCACGACATACCAAAGACTTTAAAATAGTACTTGATACCTCCTTGCTTAACACTCAGCGATATAAGGTACGTATTAAGTGGATCAATCCAGGGAAAGGAGCTGCGCCCTCCCTTACACTTCGGTGTAGTAGGTATTGAAAAGGGAGCCTTCATGTCACCCTCGACTTTACTTTTTATTTAGTTTGCTTTCGAGAAGTCTTCTCGTCCTCTTGAGGTATTCTTTTTTCTTTTTTCTTTCATTTCCGCATATTTGATGGTTTCTGCTTACTATATGTAGGTTTCTTTCTTTTTTTTTTTTTCGAGTGTTTTGGTTTTATCTTGATTTGGTAGTTCTATTCCTTCCGTCATATGTCGTTTCCCGCTTTTCCTTATTAGTATGGCAAATTTTTCTATGCTAAATTCCATCCCTTTATCTTGACTCTATATCCTCACTGCCTGTATTAGGGTTTCCAAATCATCTTCACTTTTAGCAAGCCGTTTGATGTCACCCGTGTACATTAGGTGGTTGATTTTTTTCTTGCGCAGTAGTATTCACTGGCCCTCGCTTAAGCTCAACTGTCCACCGATCCCGAAGACAGTTCTAAATTTTCTAGTCGATTTTCAACAGTGCTGGAGTCAGGATAGTCTTAATGAGTCTACGGATTTCCAGTTCCCACAGACACTAATAACGATGTGTGTTCAGTTTTAATTTCAAAATTACTGAAAATCTCATTTTCCAAGACATAATCAGGTCTGTGTTTTCTACAATGTCTTTGATCGAATTTTAATTGCTTGCACAAATCTCTACCTTTTCCTCCTGGTTGTGCCTGCCATTACAATGTTTTTGCATCAGTTTTATTCATGAACTTATTATGTACTTGACAGTTTCATCTGTCTCCACATAACCTACACTTGCTATTCGTCAGAATCCAATCCAATCTGGGTTTTACATACATGGTTCTAATGGAGCTATTCTTGCTTGATATTAATACAGGGTGGAACGATAAAATTATCGTCCTAAAGAAAACAACACTACAGCTTTATTTTAAAACTTTTATTGAAAAAAATCAATTCAGCTAACTTGATTATGTAGTAGAGCTGACATCTACTGGGTGAAACGCTAAAATTGTCGTCCTAAAGAAAATAACACTACAGCTTTATTTTAAAACTTTTATTGAAAAAAAATCAATTCAGGTAACTTGATTATGAAGTAGAGCTAACATCTACAGGGTGAAACGATAAAATTGTCGTTCTAAAGAAAACAGCACTACAGCTTTATTCTAAAACTTTTATTGAAAAAAAATCAATTCAGGTAAATTGATGATGAAGTCGAACTGACATCTACAGGGTGAAACGATAAAATTGTCGTCCTAAAGAAAACAACACTACAGCTTTATTTAAAAACTTTTATTGAAAAAATCAATTCAGCTAACTTGCTTATGTCGTAGAGCTGACATCTATTCAATGTAACCGCTTTCAGCCTCAATCACCGCCTCGATACAGATCCGGAACTGGGAGCATGCCTTTTCCACAAGCGCCGGCGGGAGCTCGGCGAATACTCAGCGGATGGCGGCGATCACGCTGGCTTTGGTGTTGTGGGAGGTCATGTTGGTGATGTTCTTGACGTATGACCAAACGAAGTAGTCCCGCGGGTTCAGGTCGGGGGAGGAGGGGGCCAGTGAGAGAAGGGTATAAAGTCGTAGCACTCCTTCTGAAGACAAGCCTGGATCTTTTTGGACTTCTGGGCAGGCGCTGAGTCCTGCTGCCACACCCAGAGTCTGCCACCGGCCGCCTGATTGCATCAGGGGATCACCACACTCTTTAGCACATCCAGGTACACTTTGGTGTTGACTTTCAAGCCGACTTCGAAGATGTGAGGTGGCATGATGTAGCCCTCACTTGAAATCATACCAAAGACCATAACCGTAGCCGGAAACTTTGTTTTCATCACCTTGGGCACGTCCCTGTTATTCATGGCAATCCAGATTTGCATTTTGAGGGTGCTGGCAATGGTCCTGTAGTCATAACTTGGATCGGTAGAGGTATGAGTTGTACAGCGGCGCATTTCCGATCTCGCTTGTTGAACATTGTGTCACTTTCAGACATGATAGAAGGCTCCTATCGGTCTTGGGATTTGTTCACAACTGGACAACTAGTAGATGGTCTGCAACAAAAAAAGAAAACCGGTTTTCATTCAACGGAAATCCGTTTCTCTCTTCAGGTTTTCTCTTCGTACCCTGGACCGAAGCAAACTTAGGAAATTACGTTTATAATATACCTCCTAAGAAACTTCCATATTCTTTCTTCTGAAATTTCTACCTTGTTTTTCGTCCTAGTTTTGTTTTCTTTGTTTTTGTAATTCCTGCACTTATGAAAGTATTTGTGTTGTTGCATTTTTAGCCCTTGTAATTCGTCATTTTTTTTTTTTTTGGCTCCTTTTTCTGTATACTTCAAAATATTTGCTGGGAATACTCTTTGATATACTTAGGTTTCTTTTTCTTGGAATATCTCTATACTTTCCTGATTGAACAATTGTATTCATGAAGTTATTTCTCTTTTTACAGGGTATCTCAAAATAGCTGCAACTCATTAATTTGATAATGATTTATTACTGAGACGAGCGCAAGGGCGGTCATTTGGAACACGTCCCAAAAAAATTATCATATTTTTGGGTTGTATCTATGTTAAGACAGTTTTGAATGTTTTTTTTTCTCCAAATAATTAGTGACGCAAAATATTTCTTCCTCTTTTTGGTCTATTCTCATATACACATATACATCTACATACATGCAGGATACATACTGACGCAATGAATAACGACGAGCAAAGACTTCTTTAGAAAAATATGTACCTCTCAATTTATTTGCAAGGTTCGAAAGGGGTTACTCAAGGTTTGCGTGTGAGAGGGAGCTGGAGACCGAACATAACTGCAATATATTGATCCCCACTCTTATGGCCGTCAGCGTTGTGTCTTTCTCGTTCTCCAGGGCTGCTCAACCGGATGTCCAGGGGCCCAGCTCTCTACTGGATGATGGCTTTCTTTACTGCATCTTATCACCAACTTCCCTGGACTCAAACTCATAAGGGGCTCCAAGGGCCCCATCGGCCTGGTGTGGCTTTCCCTACCACATCTCGTCTCTTACTCCAACTGTAACTCTCTGTCTTCTGTCTTGACTGAGTTATATAATAGTTCATCGCCCACTCAATCGCCTACTCGATCTTTGGAATGGTATGTTTGATCGTCATCAAGCGGAAATAACTGTCATGCAGTTCACAGGTCACTCTCTTCCAGTGCATCAGTCTATGCGTGTACCATGGGAATTTTAGCTTGTCCCATTTTGTTAGCCAATTTCCGCCCACGCGATTTCCCCTCATTACTGCCATTGGAATGTGTCACTTCCTTCCGGTGCATCACTTTGAATGGCATTTTTGGCCGGCTCGAAGGTCAAAATACAACATCTTGTCAAACGCATTTTGATCAAGGATTAATAGTTGTTATCGTATACTATTTTCAAATCAGAAACAAATAGATATAACATTATAATTAGTAGAGTTATTAACAGTCACATTGGCCACATATATATTAAGACATCCAATATTTTATTCATTTATTCGCCAAATTCCTGTACTAATTCTGGACTGAAAGTTCTACTTATATTAATATCGTGAAGTCGACTATTGGTGCTGAGATTTTAACTTTTTATTATCCATTGTGATAGATTCATGTCATGCGTCTTTCTGTGTTTAGTGTATGCATTGTTTTTAATATATATATATATATATATATATATATATATATATATATATATATATATAAGGTAAATGGGTTTTTCTCCCTTGGTCGACTCCAATCTTAAAGGCCATGAATGAAACCCATTTAATTGGTTGATACACCTTTAAACCAACCAACCAACCAACCACTGGGCTGTATACATATACCTATTTACCCAACCCCTCTGCTCGGGCAGGATATGGCACAAGGTCAATTGTTTAAGCGAAGTCTTACAGGTTTGAATTCAGTTTTCCTTCTCCTAGACTAGTTGCCTCAACCAAGGCTGAAGAACTCAATCTGCCCTACTATTTACCCATAGCTGGAGGGAGAATAATTGGATTCATACTTTTCCCAAGGGTATTAATGCAATGTAAAATGCAATCAGTCTCGTCCAGGATTTGACCTCGTGTCGCCGTGTCCACTTCCAACGACGATAACCATTATACCATGGGCACCTCCGTATACGTTGGCTGTAGATTAAAAAAAGAGACACGTCTACACCTCTGTATCGACCGAACTCCAGAACTAACGGACATTAAAATTGTCTCTGCTGTGAATGGTTGGAGAGCCGTGTGAAGTGCGTTTAAACTTTAGCATATACAACAACGCACAAGGAATTCAGTTAAGTGGACTATTATAAGTTTATTCTTGTATAATATTATATAGTCACCAACAGAACAATATGCAACTGTAATATATTACTCTAAAACTTCCAAGTTGTGTTCATGTCTTTGCTGATACTAACTATAATTAGTAATCGACTTAACCAACATATTTTGCGGCCGAAATCTGAATATTTTTACTGGAGTTGAAAACCATAAATTATTTAAACCAAAGTAATAAATCAATACTAGGAAATTTTCTTTATATCATTATCTATTTTTTTCCAGGAAAAAGTTTTTTTCTTGGGTCGGTCGTTTACTTTTCTACAATTCCCAGGGAAATACCGTTTCATGCGCTTTTTGTGGATGTTTGCGAAGCAACAAATTTTAGTCTTGTTTATCAATCTGGAGATGTTTTTTTTTACTGCACATATATTTATTGATTTTTCAATGTCTTTAATTGCTTATTACGCTGTTGGAACTCCCCTTCCCTCTTTTATAATAAGGTGAGTCCCCGTAGTGTAGTCAGGGGAGTCTTTGTGGTGTAATAAGGGGAGTCTTTTTGGTGAAGTAAGGGGAGTCTCTATGGTGTACTAAGGGGAGTCTCTGTGGTGTAGTAAGGGGAGTCTCTATGGTGTACTAAGGGGAGTCTCTGTGGTGTAGTAAGGGGAGTCTCTATGGTGTACTAAGGGGAGTCTCTGTGGTGTAGTAAGGGGAGTCTCTATGATGTAATAAGGGGAGTCTCTGTGGTGTAGTAAGGGGTGTCTCTGTGGTGTAATAAGGGGAGTCTCTATGGTGTAATAAGGGGGGTCTCCGTGGTGTAGTAAAGGGAGTCTCCATGGTGTAATAAGGGGAGTCTCTGTGGTGTAGTAAAGGGAGTCTCCATGGTGTAATAAGGGGAGTCTCTGTGGTGTAGTAAAGGGAGTCTCCATGGTGTAATAAGGGGAGTCTCCTGTGGTGTATTGGCCTAACCGAATCAAGACACAACTTTTATAATTAATTTAAAGACATTCTTGTACTTGTCGCAAAAATAAATGAGATAAAACTGCTTTTCAAATACTTAACCACTTAATCTTTAAAAATAGGAATTGCTTTTTGTAAAGAAACTAATTCACGAATACCAGGAAAGTACAAACAACAAAAATTCTAACTTTATATAAAGTTTATATATATATATTATATATATATATATATATATTTGTTTCATTGAATTGTAAAGACAAATTTTGTCTGTATAGTTTATTTAAAAATCCTTTCGAGTTTCCTGATAAGTGTCTTGGTTTCCGATTGGAATTGGTGGATTAATTTACCAAAATGGTCTTCGAGTGCTTTCGGACCCTTTATTGGCCATCTTCAGTAGATTTAATTTTGAAAATAGCGACAATGTTTTGAAATACCTTTAGTATTTTTTTAATATTCCGTATTCCTTGATAGCGTTCTATTTCCGTTGATAGCATTCTGTTTTAGATTCATCAGCAACTGAGTTTTGATCCAACTCTGCGTGCACATATTCTTGTTATGTTATAAAAAAACTTGGAAAAACTCATTTAAAAAAACAGAATATTCCTTATACAAGCAAGCGACCCCTGATGATGCCCTATGTAGATTCCAAAAGCGCTCGGGGCAATTTTGGGAAATTCCTCTACCAATTCCAACTTGAAACCAAGACACTTATCAGGAAACTCGAAAGGATCCTAAATAAATTATACAGACAAAATTTTTCTTTATTATTTAATGAAACGACTGCTGCCTAACCACACATACTTGAAATATATATATATATATATATATATATATATATATATATATATATATATATATATATATATTACTTTTTATTTTCAAGCCTATCTCACTATCTCTGGTGGTGTGAAAAAGAAAACTGATGATGCTACCACCCACGTGAAACGCTCGAAGCCGGGAACAAAACCCACCTAATTTCACGTCAGACTGGTGACATAGCCCAAAGCCAAACATGCAACTCGACTTCAGCCCTGGAATTAACGCATATGTATTAACTTTCGTTTTGTCTACATTTTAAGTTTATTATTGTTTCATATGCATATTTATATAAGAAAGTTAGTGTTTAAGATATATATATATATATATATATATATATATATATATATATCGGCAGCATTTCTTCGTTAATACAAATTTCATTAAACGTAAGAGACATTTTCTGTCTACATATTTTCTTCTGGATCCGTTCGTATTCCCGTATTGCTTTTATCGTATTCGGTGGGAATAGATTTATGTATTGTCCATAGTTGTATGTATCCCGAGTACTTTCTGCTCGACTTTGGGCCATCATCAGGGGAGGATCTATCACAAAAAAGATGTAACTTTTGTTTTTGCATATTACTACTATGTAAGAGCGTATTTACCGTTGAAGATTATAGCGTCAGTAGCTAAAGACATTTAATTTTCAAACCAGTGCTAATGTACTTAAATGTCTTTAGTTACTGACACTATTTATAGAAACCCATTTAAAAGCAAACGCTATAATCTTTAATAATTGGTAAATAAACGATTGATGTTTAATTGAATTGTTAGTGAAACATTGCAATACTTGGAACCATTTGACTTTGTTGACATAACTGAATAGCATAAAATAGAAATGATTTTGGCATTAAAAGTGTGTACTTATGCTAAGCTGAATTGTTTGAAATAGAACTGTTTATATGTATAAAAATGGATCAGGCATTAGATAATCTACAATGGTTGATGTGCCACAAAAGCAAATCAAACCAAACTAAAACTCGAGTCAAATCGACTTTTTGTCTAGCTGAAAAAAACACGTTAGTCATTAACTTTTGAGATAAGTTAATGTAAGTATATTCTATTCGATAAATATAAATAGTGTTATCTAAAATGTGAAAATGCATATATATATATATATATATATATATATATATATATATATATATAAATTGATATATTAATGAATAACAAGAGCTCAATCGTGGTGATAGTGAATATAATTAGTTCAGATCGCAAAGACATAGTCTATGGCACATGGCAACCGTCAGTTTCTCGTTTATGCGATCATCAGACTATACACACTCACATATATATATATATAATCCATGTCTACGCTATCTTAACTTACATATGCTCTACCACCGATATTGAGCACATGTTATATATATATATATATATATATATATATATATATGTGTGTGTGTGTGTGTGTGGTGTGTGTGTATCACTGGAAGCGTTCGTGCTGCAAAGGTTATCGTTGTTGAAAATGGACTCGTCTAACCGTAATTCAAATCCTGGACGAGGCTCATTGTTCTTCATATATATCTTCTATATAAAGTAAAGTTGGCGACGTTAGTCGAGGGTGACCCGAAGGCTCCCTTTTCAATAGCTACTACACCGAGGTGTAGGAGAGGGTGCAACTCCATTCCTCGGATTACTCCACTTTACCCTTGATCCTTACTTTATTATGCTAAGTGTTAAGCAAGGCAGCATCAAGAACCATTTTTTGAGTCTTTGGTATGACTCGACCTGGAATTGAACCCCGATCTCCCGAACCATTGGCGAACACTCTTTTCATTATATATATATATATATGTATATATGCCATTTGTATCACGTTATATATATATATATTATATATATATATATATATATATAAGATGCGACATAATAAAAATGGTATATATATACCATTTTTTGTCAAGTCACATCTTATGACCATATAGAGTACTTGAAGTCAGGGGATATATGCGGTGTAATATATATATATATATTATAAGAGTGTTGGTTGTCACGAACTCATTTGTGGGAATGTGTCGGACCAAGTGCAATATAATATGGGAGAGTGCTCAGTATCTAGGATAATAATTTTCCTTTTTTTAATGACCTGATGATTGTCGTTTTGCAAAAAAGTCCATGAAACCTAGGGTCGCTGTCTATATACCATCAATTATATATATATATACTAATATATATATATTATAATATATACTAATCTAATATCTACCAGTATTCACGGCACAGAAAAAAACTTGATGTTAGGCTTCCTGATGATCCGTTAAGGTGAAACTTTAGTAGAAGATTTTTGACTCGCGATTTAGGTTAATTATTATATAATATATTATATATATATAATATATATATGATTGATGGATATATACAGAAGAATTCAGTAATTAAAACTTTTAAATGTTCAGTAAAAAACCTTCGAAAACACCTAATATACTTTTTAGACTGATTTCATGTTCAACGATTTGATTGAATCGTAGACTATTATTCTGTTTTTCTTTATATATATATATATATATATATATATATTATATATATATATGAGTTGTTTTTATCTGATAATTTCTGTTTGAATTTGGAAAAACACTTTTATGATTCAGTTGATCTGAATCATATTAGAAATATTATAAACAAAGGATAATAAAAAAAGGTAGATATCATCATCGAATGAAATTGATGAGGGGGGGTTAAAACAGACTGGTCTAACTATATAGCACCTTATATAATAAATATCGAACTTTTCTTTACTCTTCAGTAACCGTTCGATCATATGAATAGCATAACTTAATTCACAGCAACGGTAAATTCAAGACAATGATGTTAGTTATCGTTTATTTTTTGTATCATCAGCGAAAGATTGGGTCGATCGAAATAGAAATGACTGGGGCTCCCGAAAGTCTGCTTCAGTCTAACTTTATTTAGTGTGATGCGTGGGACATTGGACATTTGAGCTATGGATCGATTTACAAGCTTCTCTACCTAAATTATGGATCCATAATAGGATCTGAATGAGGCAAGGCACGTGGTAATAGGATCATTGCTATATTCTGAATCATGTTACTTTATCTCTTTTTTCCATCTCTTGTACTCCTCTTTCTGTCTCAACACACACACACACACACACACACACACACACACACACACACACACACACACACACATATGCGTGCATGTAAAGGCGAAGTCCTCACTGTATGTTCATCTTTGTATATGTATCAGCGCGTGTAATTGTATTTGTTTGGGCCTTTGAGTATAGTAAGTTTAATGGTAACATTTGGTGGGTGTAACAAATGATTTGAGGTCCCCAGTTTACATTCGTATTTGAACGAACTTCATTCAGAGAATTGATTTGATACCTCTGAATCTTTCATAAAATCTCTACTGTGTTAGTTAATATTGCAAATGACCATAGCTATATTTACTGTCATATATATATATAATATATATATATATATATATATATTATATATATTTAAATTTTTTTTTCTAAAATGAAACGACGAAAATCCAGCAGAAAATTTACTATAAAAAAAAATCTTGAAAAGTTGTCATCTTAGGGGAATCCATACGCCAATTTTGCTTAGTGTAGAGAAAGAAATTTGTTCATTTTCGCGGTCTCATTTGATTGTCTGAATTTCTGAAACGATGCTTGATGATTTTTATCATTCAGTTTTTTCGGGCAATTGTCTTCATATTTATTGGTATATTTATAACGCTTCGGCCGATGTATCCTCCGGCTTTCTTCAGGTGTTTCTTGTCGAGCTCGGGAGCCGACCCTGAACTTTGAATCACGTTCTTTATTTCATCCACGTAGGTCGCTAGCTCTGATTCCGTTAACCGTAACTAGGTACAAGTGTTAAGTATTCCTCGCCAGGATTGAACCAGCAACCTCCAGATGATTGTCTCCTTAGGGAGCCAACGGCCTACAACCATTACGCTATGTGTCCTGCTGGACAGTTCAGAGTGAATTTTTGGGGATTGGATGATCCATTTTTTTTCTCGAGAATTTTCTGTTTCTCATTTTCCAGGATATATTCTAGTTTATGCATGTACCGTTTGTCTTCTCAGTCAAGTTTTATTCGCTTGCACAATTCCCAGTTGATCATCTCCAGTCAGTTGTGCCTGATTCTATACTCAGTCTGTATCAGTTTGTGACATTTACTCATGTGGTTGATGGTCTTATATTTGTTTCTACATCGCCTATAATTACTATATTCTTGGGTATATAATTAGTTCTGAGGGCGTTATTTTAGACTTCTATTATTTGCACCCCTCTTTCTTTCTTAACACACACACACACACACACACACACACAAATGTAGATACACACGCGAATACACAGATAAACAGACTTGTACAATCGCAAACACACACAAATTAAGTAAAGTTGGCGAGGGTGACCCGAAGGCTCCCTCTTCAATAGCTACTACATCGAAGTGTAGGGGAGGACGCTACTCACTTCCTTGGATTGCTCTACTCTACCCATGATCCTTACCTTGTAATATTGAGTGTTAAACAAGGCGGCCTCAAGTACCATTTTTTGAGTCTTTGGTATGACTCGACTTGGGATTGAACATCAGTGTCACGGACAATTGGCAAACACTCTACTCATTAGGCCAGATACATAAACGCACACACATACACAAATACACACATAAAAACACATGCACAAACACACCCCAGCACAGGCATACAGATATATATTAGCAGTACGATAAACAGTAACATTATCTGTTTTAAACAAAACCCTACATTTTGTTAGGTTCTTCAGCCTTGGTTAGGCAACTAGTCTAGGAGAAGGAAAACTCTGAATTCAAACCTGTTAAACTCCGCTTCAAAATTGACCTTGTGTTATATCCTGCCCGAGCGGAGGGGAAAAAGGGGTGTCCTCGTGGTGTAATGGTTAAAGCGATGGACTGCGGAATCGTAGTAAGCGAGTTCGTACTCCAGTCGCGCTATTACGTTCACTTTCGGGCAAATACCCTTGGGAAAGGTATGAACCCCCTTATTCTGCCTCCAGCTATGGGTAAATAGTAGGACGGACTAGGTTCTTCAGCCTTGGTGAGGCAACTAGTCTAGGAGAAGGAAAACTCTGAATTCAAACCTGTTAAACTCCGCTTCAAAATTGACCTTGTGTCATATCCTGCCCGAGCGGAGGAGGTTGGTAAATAGTACCCCACATTTTGTTAATCATATTTACTAACCTCGGGCAGGATATGACACAAGGTCAGTTTTTAAGCGGAGTTTAACAGGTTTGAATTTAGAGTTTTCCTTCTCCTAGACTAGTTGCCTCATCAAAGTTGAAGAACCCAGTCTGCCTTACTATTTACCCATAGCTGGAGGGAGAATAATTGGATTCATACCTTTCCCAAGGGTATTAGTGCTATGTGAAATGCAATCAGTCTTGTCCAGGGTTTGTCCCCGTGTCCATTTCCTACGACGATAACCGTCACACCACGGGTACCTCTACAATTCCCAGTATATCATCTTCCCTCGCCAGTTGTGCGTACATTTTGTTATTAGAGGGAAAACATATATATATATGTTAATACTTCTATCAATGTTCCATTACTTTTAAAATGTATTGTGTATATTTTTACTATGTAAGTAAAAAGTAAAGTTGGCGACCATAGTCGAGGGTAACCCGAAGGCTCCATTTTCTATAGCTACTACACCAAGGTGTAGGGGAGGGCGTTACTCCTTCCCTGGATTTCTCTACTTTACCCTTGATCCGTACCTTATAATGCTGAGTGTTAAGCAAGGAGGCATCAAGTACCATTTTTTGAATCTTTGGTATGACTCGACCTGCGATTGAACCCAGGTCTCTCGGGCCATTGGCGAACATTCTAACCACTAGGCCAATATTACTCGAATTAAAAGTGATTCATTTAAAAATGATTATGTATCTTAGAAGCAGCGTCTCATCATCTGAAAATGACATCAATACGCGACTTGCGAAGGTATTATCTGCTATCGATATATCGATATATTATATGGAAGTCAGACTTATCCGATAAAATAAAACGCAATTTCTTCCAAGCAACGGTTGTGTCAGTTCTACTATATGAAGGCACCACATGGACGCCGACGAAGCGTACAGAAAAAAAAGCTTGTCGTGAATAGCACAAGATCTCATCTCTTATCCTTAAAACCATTTAAATAGGACGAATAAGTCATGCGGAACACTGCTGGAGAAGTAAGAACGAACTCATAAGCGACGTTCTCCTATAAACCCAGTATTTGTCGCTGCCTCCCACCAGACACGACTTGACACAAGGTCAAAAGCCCGAAGGCCAATTAAAGTGGGGATAAAGGGGAGGGGAAGGTCGGGAACGAGCCGAGACTTGAACCCTGCTTGTCTGTGCTGCTCATCGGCTCACCCCCTTCACACGAATGTGCAAGTGTTGGTTGACTAACAAGAACATATCAACAACAGCTCTGGAAGGGATGGATGATTGGGAGAAGTAGCGAGAGAGAGTCAGGGAAATCCGTGCTAGCAGTGCAATATGATGATGATGATGAAAAATTATACAATTCAAAACAATAAATACTTATGACTTACTGAGCTTTATTTAAAATAACTAAAAAAATGTTTGGCTTATCTTATTGTTACAAACTACGGTGTATTTAGAATAGGTGCCTTAGGGGTAGACTTGATCCCCCGCAGTCATAACACAAAAATAAGACGCACGCAAAATCGTCAAATAAACCAGAGGTTTGGAAATACTAACCTAAATTTATTTACAGAGAATGTACAGGGGACGAGGAGGTATACAAAGGTAAAAACAAAAACAGTAACACGTGGGCAGAATAGGCGAAAGTAAGAACATTGGGCTATAACCAACATAAAATGTATTTTGGAGTAAAGTTTAGAAGATTATTCAAAGTCTGGCCAGCAAAAACAAACACAACAAAAAACAGATTAAAAAGTTGAATACAGCAAGTAAAAAGGTTACCGGTTAGTTCTTTTGTACCGGGAGAAATGTTCAGGCAGGTCTGAATCTGTCTGCGGTCGGATTCAGTCTAACTGCCAGAGACACTAGGGTCACCTGACCAAAATAGCAGTAGTCTCAACCCAAACGACAAGACCAAAAAGGGGGCTGGGAGACTATAACAATCAGCCGTGTAAGATAGTATTCAAAATGACCCAGATCAAAAGGCAAGGAAAAGTTCTCTCTTAGTTCACAGAGGAGACATGAAGTCTACTCTCTAGGCCAAGTTGAAAAGGGGGCCTTAAGAGGTAACTTTATGCCATACTAAACATTTCTCTTACTTTCATTTACTGTGGAAAAATACTATCAACAGCAAAACTAGCGCATAGGATTTTATTTATATACAATAATCGTTTTGTAGGTAAGATTATTGCTGTATACAAGTTTTTTTGGTTTACGTTTATGATAAGTTTACTATATTCAACAAAACAATATTACCTCATGAATCATAAATGTTCACATTTCAAGTAGTGGAAGACTGATGCGAAAAGTTATGGAAATTAGATATATCGGAGAATTTTCAGATCATTGACAGATGTCTGATATATAAATTATACGTAGAGTAGAAAATATAATTTTCTGATAATATAAAACACAAGTGTAGCATTCTGTGTGCACATCTGTGTGTCTGTGTACATAATATTCAAAGAAAGAAAGAAAGGACGGAAGGTGAAACCTCGGACGTTTTTTTGTTGTAATCTTTAAAGAAAGAAAAAAATTAAAGTGAGAAAGAAAGAAAGAAAGAAAGAAAGAAGATGAAATCTCTGACGTTTTTTGTTGTAATCTTTGAAGAAAGAAAAAATCAAAATGGGAAAGAAAGAAAGAAAGAAAGAAAGAACGGAAGGTGAAATCTCTGACGTTTTCTTGCTATAATCTTTAAAGAAAGAAAAAATTAAAGTGAGAAAGAAGAAAGAAAGAAAGAAAGAAAGAAAGAACGGAAGCTGAAATCTCTGACGTTTTTTTGTTGTAATCTTTGAAGAAAGAAAAAATCAAAATAAGAAAGAAAGAAAGAAAGAACGGAAGGTAAATCTCTGACGTTTTTTGTTGTAATCTTTGAAGAAAGAAAACATCAAAACAAGAAAGAAAGAAAGAAAGAATACGAGAACGGAAAAACAGAAGGTGCTTTTCTTTGACGTTTTTTGTTGTAATCTTTGAAGAAAAAAAAAAATCAAAATGAGAAAGAGAGAAAGAAAGAAAGAACAGAAGGTGAAATCTCTGTCGCTTTTTGTGGTAATCTTTAAAGAAAGAAAATATTAAAGTGAAAAAGAAAGAAAGAAAGAAAGAAAGAAAGAACGGAAGATGAATCTCTGACTTTTTTTTTGTAATCTTTAAAGAAAGAAATAACGAATCATGTGATTTGTGGTTTGCCACATCGAAAGAGAAAGGAAAAGAAAGTAGACAAGTTGTTAGGAAAGCAGGCTGAAGTCACAACGGAACGGTTTCTTCAGTTCGTCTGCTTGACGATGTGTCATTTGAATCTATATTGACAGCAACAAGGAAGAAAGAGAAAGAGAGAGAAAGAGAAAGTCTCCTTTTATTGACGACACAGACAATTTAATTTTTCAAATAATTCTAAATTTGCTACATGAAAGTTGTGTTTTTTTATTACAATAACACACGAGATACTTTTAATTTATTGATTATTCTTTTTAAATTCTGAAATCTTTTTTTAATTTGGATTATAAAAAAGATATTTTATATAAAATTCAGCCGTCATTATTGGCGGGTGTATTCTACTATAGAAATAACATTCAAACGTATCATTCGATCTGATGAGATGTTTGTGTTATTTATCCAGTCATGAGCGCGCGCACACACACACTCACACACAGAAACACGCGCGTGCGCACACAAACGAATACACACATAAATACACAAGCACAAACACATACACAAACGCACACACAAACTCGTGCACAAACACACACATAAGCACACACATGAACAAACGCACACAGGTAAAAAAACACATACATAAACGCGCATAAGCACACACACATACACAAACACTCACATACACATTAACAAACACACACACACCTAGACACACATACACATACACAAACACATAAACAAACACACAGAAATACACACACACACACACACACCTAGACACAAATACACATACACAAACACATAAACAAACACACAGAAATACATACACACACACACACACCTAGACACAAATACACATACACAAACACATAAACAAACAGAAATACATACACACACACACCTAGACATAAATACACATACACAAACACATAAACAAACACACAGAAATACACACACACACACACACACACACACCTAGACACACATACACATACACAAACACATAAACAAACACAAAGAAATACATACACACACACCTAGACACACATACACATACACAAACACATAAACAAACACATAGAAATACACACGCACACACACACACACACCTAGACACAAATATACATACACAAACACATAAACAAACACAAAGAAATACACACACACACCTAGACACAAACACACATACACAAACACATAAACAAACAGAAATACATACACACACACCTAGACACAAATACACATACACAAACACATGCACACACACACACACATCTACAATACAGCTACACGTGTACATATAGAAATATACACTTATATGCGGAAACATTATTAACCGGTAATGAACGACTTCAATAACGAACGAATACACTTCTTTACAAAATATATAAATCTCTCACACTTAATTTTCGAAAGGGTGATATTCTGTTGTGTGTGAGAGATGAGTGGAGACAGGGGCACACTGCTATATTGACCCAAGTTCGTCTCTTGAACATAGAAGCACTTTTTTCGCATCCTGGTTGGGGTTGCTCAACCGTTGGTCACTGAGGGCCCAGCCCGCTGCTAGCTGGTTCTCCCTTTGGCATTCCTGTCTCAACTGTCTGACAGCCGCACGGACACCTGCTTATATTATTTCCGAACACCCACCTTCTTCTTCCGCTTATTTACACCGGTGCATCTCTTGATTGACGGCTCAGTCGAGGGTCAATATATAACACTATCTAGGCAGTTTCGATAATAAAGTTTAATAGAAATTGGTTTTTGATGAATACCAATGTATTTCATAAAAGCAGAATTGAATTTGCAAGTTTAGATTAGATTACCGTATGCTTAACAGATTCTTAGTTGTGTATCAGGTTTAAGATATACCCATGAAAGGTAAATAGGAAGAAAAAAAAAAAACAAAAAAAAAACACAAAAAAGCAAAAAAAAAAAAAAACAACAACCAAAAATAAGTAGCATTTTCTTCACCAACATGTTTCGATATGTCTGCTATATCAGACAGACAGATCAGTCTGTACCATATTCACAACTAACGCTATGTGCGAAATGTCTAAAATGGACATCGAATGTTCATAACGATAGAACATAGGAATCTCGAAATTCGAAAACACGCAACTACTTCTTGTTCTGGTACGAAACCTTTTTATTAACTTTGAGTTAAAGGTTTCGACGTAAGGAGGAGAGACACAATCTTCTATGCTGTCTTATTCATTTGGCCCCCATCTCGAGCGGCCCCCCATAGGGTGCAAGTTCGCCTCGCGTCAGCGAGCTCCAAAAGTCGATCCTTCTCGTTTGGCGTCTAGTACTCGACTCTCTGACTTTCTTCAGATTCTCACACAAACCTCCGCGCGCTTCCGGTGCGTGACGTCACCCGCACCCTGTCACCTAGTATCGTCTCGGACTATTATGACATCTGAGTGACACTTCCATCCGCCCGTGCGCGCCCGCGTTAACACCTGCCTCAATGTTGCACCCAACTTACCCATGTGCCGAGCCGAAAGGTTCTCAGCCAAACTAAACTCAAAGGCATGAACCGAAATCCCTCGGCTATTATATAACAAGTCTAGTGAGTATTATTCTACTGACGAATTGGCGATGGTATTTACAGGAAAACTAAGTGGATCTCTCTTTTCCTATTCCAATTTAATTCATAACTTTTGACGCAAAGGCAAAACTTTGCGAGTACATCTATACAGCTCTCTCGACGATGCAAAAAAAAACAAAAAACAAAAAAAAAACAAAAAAAAAACTTTAAATTTGCTTGTTAATGAGATGAAATGCAATTTCATGTGATGAAAGGTCAGGTTTTTCGTAATTATTGATGGCTAGATCAGACGCACAAGGAAAAAATGGTCCCTGAAAGGTGTAAGAACGAAATATCAGGACCTGGAAAGGTAAATGTATTAGATGGCTTCAAGCAATCAAGTAAAAGATTGTCCAGAAGTTAGCCGCAGGAAAATAAATAGCATGATATTGAGCAAAGTTTGTGTGTATATATATATATATATATATATAATGGAATATAAATATATATATATATATATATATATATATATATATATATAATATTCGCTTTTACGATATATGTTTTATATTTATCACTTCTTTTTCGGCTTTAATCTTAACTATTCATGCTTTATACTATCATGTCACAAGTATACCTCTAGTTATTTTAATTTAATCTATCTATCTATCAATCTATCTTTCTATCTATCAATCTATCTATCTATCTCAACCTGTTCACATCTATCTATCTATCTATCTATCTATCTATCTATCTATCTATCTATCTATCTCAACCTGTTCACATCTATCTATCTATCTATCTATCTATCTCAGTCAGTTTTTATCTATCTATCTATCTATCTATCTATCTATCTATCTATCTATCTATCTATCTATCTCAGTCAGTTTCTATCTATCTATCTATCTATCTATCTATCTCAAACTGTTCACATCTATCTATCTATCTATCTATCTATCTATCTATCTATCTATCTATCTCAGTCAGTTTTTATCTATCTATCTATCTATCTATCTATCTATCTATCTATCTATCTATCTATCTATCTATCTCAACCTGTTCACATCTATCTATCTATCTATCTATCTATCTATCTATCTATCTATCTATCTCAGTTTTTATCTATCTATCTATCTATCTATCTATCTATCTATCTATCTATCTATCTATCTATCTATCTATCTCAGTCAGTTTTTATCTATCTATCTATCTATCTATCTATCTATCTATCTATCTATCTCAGTCAGTTTTTATCTATCTATCTATCTATCTATCTATCTATCTATCTATCTATCTATCTATCTATCTATCTATCTCAGTCAGTTTCTATCTATCTATCTATCTATCTATCTATCTATCTATCTATCTATCGTTTGTTCTCGTTCCCTTATATTTCTTCTTTCCCAATTCCCAATTTCGAGTTGATTTTAATAGGCATCAAAAAAATGCCAATCCCATTTTCTTTTTATACTTATTCATGTGAGTGTATATTTACAGATACTCGCCATTATCTACCAATGTATTATCATACGTATATATGATGCCAAAATTGCATTGCAGATACACTTATTACTAATAAAGTATTGATAATATTACAAAATCTCCTCCTCAATATTTCAATCCATACATTCATATATATGTCCACTCATATATGTCTCTCTAATTCAACCAATATACCTATATAAACGAGGTTTAAGTCAGCCATATATAGTCTGTGTAAATTATCAAGGAAGAAGTATCTTCAAAGAAAGATATTTAACCGTTAATCTTTCTATCGAAATTTCTATCACAACTTCATCCAATTATTTATCTGTATTCTTTATTGAATCTTATAATATAACAATATTTCACCTAGTCAACTTTTTAAGATGAATTTTTCCCAGTCGGTCAAGTCGTATAGGTTTGAGGACAACAGCTGTTTGTCATCTATTTAGAAAAACTGAGAGGAATCTGAACGATCATTGTTCGTCCTGGCTCGCAAGAACAAATAATCGAAAATTCCTCTCTCGTATGACAATTTATTATTATATTTAGACCAAAGAACTCGACGTTATGAAAATATTAGTAGACTGAGATTTTATGAAGGAGAAAAGGTCATTATATCAAGTATTCGAATTAATAATATTCTGTGAAAGCTATCGAAAATGAATTGATACATGACGTCAAGGATGGAAATAGGAAAAATATGGAATACAAACCTACGGAAGAATATTTCCTATGAAAAATAAAATTTTGAGCAAAGAAGAAAAAAGGAAATAAAAATTAGGTGTAAAACATTAGAAAAGGCAAACAGCAGAGAAAATACATAAAGAAATGAAGGATTTCTTTCAAGTAAATCATAAATATTTATAATATTAGCTTTAATAAATGTTCGATGCAGACAAATTTGTTTTAATTTTCATAAATTCTATTAAATTTCTCTAACGTCAACTTCTAATAGAAATTGATTGTTTCTTTATAAAACTGCTACGAGTAGATTTATACAATAGTATCGTGTACATGAGTCTAAATTCGTCTTTGAAATTTGGGTGTATATAAAGCAATGAAGAATGTGAAGTGAAGTTGGCGACCGTAGTCGAGAGTGACTAGAAGGCTCCCTTTTCAATAGCTACTACACCGAGGTCTAGGGAAGGGCGCTACTCCTTTCCCTGGATTGCTCCACTTTACCCTTGATACGTACCTTTTATTGCTGAGTGTTAAGCAAGGAGGTATCAAGTACCATTTTAAAGTCTTTGGTATGACGCGATCTGGGATTGAACCCAGGTCTCCCGGACCATTGGCGAACACTCAATCCACTTGCCAGTTCAAAAAGTGTTCTCACTAAACACTTGTGAAATCAATTCTCTTTTCAGTTTTATTTTATATGATAAGGTTTGGCTTTTGATAAAAAAAAAGCCAGATGTATATTATAAAACTCAGAAATCGATGTTATTTTATTAATTTAACGTGGGAATTGTAAATCAGATGCCAAGTTAATCGAGGAAAAGAATACCTTGCGCTGCAAATATGATGATCCAAAATAATTTTTATGAGATACAAAATATAATTCGATAATATTGCTTAATGAAGTTCTGAGAGATATTAATTAATTTTCGGGAACATCATCAAACAGTTACATATCGGTAGTATAACGCACCCCCGCAAAAAAAAGGAACAAAACAAAACAAAAAAAAACAAAAACAAAAAAAAATAACAGGTGCATCCGGTCGAAGATATCAGGGGATCAAGGGATAACCTTGACTGTCGAAGGGTTGAATTGTGTGCGAATTGTGACGCTCGCAAGAAGTAGGTGGACGTCAAATTGTTATATAACCCCGCCGACAGGAAGTTCTGATCAGTTGGAGAGAAGATGCTGGAATGAGAACCATCTTCAAGCTGAGGCTGGGCTCCCAGGACACCGGTTGAGCAGCCCAGGAGAACGGCAAAGAAATGCTGCTGTCGCCATAAGAGTTGGGGGGTCAATATGTTGCAGTTCTTTTCAGTCTCCAACTCACCTCTCACAGATGATACCTTTCGTAACCCTTTCGAACCCTTTCAAATAAAGTGAGAGGTATATTTTTCTAAAGAACTGTGTCCGCTCGTCTTTATTGTGTTGAATATGTTTCTGCATGCATCTGCATATGAGTTTGTTACAGAAGCAGTCGGCAGTTGCAGATTGTGGTTCGTGTTCGACCCGTCAGAGTAGACAAGGTCGGAAGCAGTGTGTGTTTTTTGGTATCTGTTAAGCTGGGGTTCATTCATAGACCCTTATGATGTCTTCCTTTTTCCATGTGTTGCGTTTCTGCTACAAAAATGTTGGGTTTGAATAAAACACCTTCGTGTCTGAAACAACTGAGTCGCCTATTATTTGAAGAAGTGTAATGTCCATGGATGTTCGAGAACATTCGAAAGGACTTTTTTTTAAAAATATGAATACTTACAAACTTTTTTTTAAAAATATGAATAATTACAAACGTTACTCTTGAGTAACATACGAGGATCATTAAATAGGTTTCCAGACTTTTTTCGTATGGGCACATTTATTGATAGTACACACATGAAACTCTAGTCCCCTTTGAAGTAATCTCCCCCGGCTGAAATGCATTTGTTGTACCGTTCAAACAACCTCTGGAAGGCCCTATGGAAGTCCTGTTGTGTGAGCGTGTCAATGACCTTCGTCACAGCCTCTTTCATTTCAATTGTCTCACAACGACAACCTCTGAGCTTATGGAATAAGCAAAAGTCACAGTGAGCAAGGTCTGGACTATGGGGAGGCTGAGGATATGTCTTGATGCCCATCTTAATCAAATAGTCTGTGACAAGGATAGAGTTGTGGACTGGTACATTGTCCTGCAGGAAAGGCCACTGACCCGATTTGAAGAGTGCTGGCCTCTTCCAATGGAATCTCTTCCTGAACTCCCTTAAAACCTCAACGTAGTAACCCTAACCCTAACCCTTTAGCCAATCAACTCTGATGTATTGACTTCCTTACTCCTACCAAACCTCTCATCATCCCTCAAGGACTACCTATCTTCCTTGAATCTCTTATGCCACTCAAAAACTGATGCTCCATTCATGCAAGATGCTCCAAAAGCAGTCTGAAGCATTCCAAACGTTATTTCTGTGGCATTTTTTCCAAGTTTAAAACAGAATTTTATTGCATATCGCTCTTCTAAAGTGTCCTCACGTCTATATTGCATTTTTGAAATTCACCAGCTGTGATAATCAGGATTTAGTAGGGTGTATTCCAATTCCTGCTGTAGCTGTTCATTTGAAGCTGAAATCATAAAAATTGGTCAATCATCTCATAATATGTATAGCAATAACATACTGAATTTTCAAGAGTCTACGACAATTTTAAAAGCGTACACAAAAAAAGTCTGAATGTAATATAATGGCCGAGGGATTTCGTTTTATATATCTTGCCTTTCGGTTTAGTTAGGCTGAGAACCTTTCGCTTAGCGCATGGGTTAGTTAGGTGCAACATGAGCGCAGGTGTTCATGCGTTCGCGGGGAGGATGTGTCATTCAGAGATGTCAAAATAGAATTCCCAGATAGGAAATGAGACAAGGAGATGTGAGTGACGTCACGCACTGGAAGCGTGGTCTGAAATTTGAGAAAAGTCAGAGAGTTGAGTTTTAGTGTCCGAAGAAGACGGTTGACTTTCGGAGCTCGCCGAGGCCTTGCACTTGGTGGGGGGCAGATGGAAAAGTCAGCATAGAAAGATTGTGTATCACTCTCCTTATGTCGAATAACCTTTTAACTCAAAAGGTAATAAAAAGTTTCGTACCTGAACTAAGAAGTCGTCAAGTGTTTTTTGTGTTTCGGGTTTCCTATGTTATCTATATATGAGTTATGAACATTCTATGTACATTTCACAGGATCTTGATCTATTAAATGCCGCTTGTTTTTATCTTTATTACCCATCGCTATAAACATGGTGAGTTTTTCATTGAGTGCCAACTGTGTACGTGTCAGATGAGACAAGTAAGTTACCATTAAGAGATCCTTCATGTTAGCATTAAGCATGGTTGAGAATTCTTCTGGGTTAATCATTGGGACACTGTGAATTAGTTCCATGAGGAATCGGCCCACAGTGTTGTCTGCAGGAATCTTACCAGTCAGGACATCCTCTACATATTCATGTATGGCAATGTTACATGAAAGCCTATTGAATTCACCATGTATCTAGGAAGTTAAAGAAATTGTTTCCGATCAAATTCTCATTCATTTGAGATCTTTAACAATTGTGATTTATTCGACCAACATTCACTGGATACAGAGGCAATGGTACTATTTACCAACCCCTCCGCTCGGGCAGGATATGACACAAGGTCAATTTTTAAGCGGAGTTTAACAGGTTTGAATTCAGAGTTTTCCTTCTCCTAGACTAGTTGCCTAACCAAGGCTGAAGAATCTAGCCCGTCCTACTATTTATCCATAGCTGGAGGGAGAATAATTGGATTCATACCTTTCCCAAGGGTATTAGTGCAATGTGAAATGCAATCAGTCTCGTTCAGGATTTGAACTCGTATCGCCGCGTTATCCTACGCCGCGTTATCCTACGGCGATAACGACTACACCACGGGCACCTCCTACAGAGGCAATGGTAAGAATTTATAAACTTTTAGCTAGAAATAAAATTGCTAATTCATTTACTTGCTAAAGTCTTTCTAACAGGGTAAAACCAACAAGGCAATCATACATTTACGTCTATTTTGAGGATGTGCGTTTACAAAATTGTGCGTGAACATGTATTTTGTAAAATATTTTTACAGCTACTAGACGGTATATTAAACATGTGTTTATATTCCCCAGTCGAACTTTTACATTAGGCAAGTTAAAGCATTTTGATGTGAAATTAATGAATGTAAAAAGCAAACTGATAATAGTACAGGGTGCGGAAGCAAAATTAGGAATATTCTAGTATAACGATAAACAAGATTAATTTCAGTTTTAAAAAATAGACAACAAAATATATAGATACGACACAACAGTAAATTTACTCAAAATGGCCACCATTTTTTTTTTCAGTTATTGTATCAACACGCCTTCAAAACGATGTTATGCATTCAAAATAAATTCTACAAACATTTTAATCAATTTCGACTAAATTTCAACCTTAGAAGAACCAATAGTTGGGTGGGAAGTTGCATTTGTTTTGTTTTCCTAAAACTCCCCATAGAGCGTAATCAAGGGGGTTAAGGTCTTGGCTTAAATCTTGTTTAATTGCTGTCCTCGCAGTTTTCTCGTGGACTTTGAATTCATTAGCGTGCTTTCTTATTGACGTTGTGAGGTTCTTTTTAATCACCGTAGCGAGAGCAGTTAAAAAGCCTTCTTTTCGTTTTTGGTTCAATCCTCCATCCCCGCTTTACCTTAAAAAAGCTTTTTTTCTGTAAAAATTTTTCTTCGCTTTGAATACGGTAGACAAAGAAACTTTTGCTTGGTTTTGGCGTTAATCAAATCATAGATTCCTTGTCGTTTCTTTTTTTGCTCCCTCATATAGGGCTGAATTTTAATGTAAAGTACTTGAATAATACAGCTAAACATGAAAATTTAGATTATCTGGTTGTTTTCAAAAACTGGACTAATCAGACAAAAAAAAACAAAAAACATTTTAAAAAATTATTCTATGTGTAAATAAAAATAACATTAGAAAAATGTATTCTAATTCATGACATAAATACTGCAGAGGTTTTTGTTTGATATAAGTAGTTACCATTCTACCCTGATGTCCTTGGATTTGTGGTATCACGTTAGTTTTTAAAATGATAACATTTCGTGCCTGAAAATCCGCCGAACACTTACGCACGACATACGGGAACACTGGACAGCTGTCTCATTTGCAGTGTATACCGTAATATCCACCATTAGAGATCGAACCAGCGACTACAGATTGCAGTCCCGAAACTCTACAACTGAGCCATCAGTTCATATCACTCACTAATGACGCCAAATAAACTAGTCATGGTAATTGCGCGGCCAAATAACCTAAATGTGTCTTGTAAGTTACATCCGTCCTCTTTCCAGAGGACACGGTCACCCCACCAGGGCCACGTCTTCCCAAGAAGCTTAGAAATATACATCCGCTTAATTATTATGCGTAATTATTGTTGTATGTCTATTCCTTTGCCCCTGAGGTATCATAATTACGTGGATACGTATTTCTGCTATCTGTGGTCGTTGGTTTGATCTCCAGTGGTAGAGATTACGATATACACTGCTGATGAGACCTAATAAGTTCGAAACAGCTGTCCAGTGTTCCCGTATATCGTGTGTAGGTGTTCGGCAGATTTTCTGGTCATGGTAATTCAATTCACAATATTAATTCCTCTACTTGAAAAATAAAAAAAATATATACAACATTTCGGGCGTTCTACATTTCGATCTTCTTGACGTTGCTGTAGGAATTTTTAACCGACCTCAGGGCACGAATGATCATATTTGAAGAGGAAAATGGAAGCCTCAACCCCTATAGAATAAAGTCAAAAGAATAGATAGTGAACCACGCTGAAAGATAAGAGGATTAAAAGAACCAAAACACGAGTAAGGAAATAATAATGTCACCTTTAGCATAATAAAGAAATTGATTAAAACAGGAAGAGAATCAGGTGTGGATCTAACAGAAATCCACCGACTAATTACCCCGGAATTATGGATACTCATTCAGATATATTACAATGAGGAAAACGTCAGATATTCCGAAATTTAGTCCACTTGTGTATCAAGTGACCCAGTGATACTGACAGAAATATATCGTAACTGACGGTTGGATTATAGCTCTATTCATTTTTAGCTTCTTCAATTTTAGATAGTATAACCACTTTGTCGAAAGAATTTGATATAACTGTGACGGGTTTGGTATGTGAGAGCGGTGTGTGAATCTCACAGAAAGTACTTTAAAAAAGAATACATCATCATCATCATCATCATGTCGAGCCACTAGCACGGATATCCCTGACCATCTCTCGCCACTTCTCCCTAATCGTTCATCACCTCAGGCAGGTCTTCAGGGCTACATCCCGTATCCTTACATAGCTACTGGATGTATGTTCGAGCTGGTCGTCCTGCTTTTGCTCGGCCATATATGGGGGTCCATAGTACATCACTTATGAGCTCGTCCCTGCTTCTCCAGCAGTGTCCTGCGTGTCTGGTTCGTCTAACTTGGATAGTTTTCGAGATGGGAGGCTGGTGGCTGTATAGTTGGTGCCTTGTGGGATGTTGCCTCCAGGACTTGTTCAATATTGCTCGCAACATTCCTGTGTAATTGCCGTCTAGCTTCTTCTCCAGCCAGAAAAGAATAAAATCTTCTTTTATTCTAAGTATGAAATAAATTAATTGATTGTGGTTTTGAGGTTGTAAGTCTGTAGGATTTAGAACTAAAACAAGGATTCGCACCTTTCTGAGAGTTGCCTAGTCGGCTGGGGCTGTAGAATACACCGACTGCATCTCTGCAGAGTAGTAAGACCTCCCCAACAAAGAGTGTCCTAGATATGACATTAAAGAATTTGATGATGAGGTTCTAGTTATGCTGGAGCTTTGGGAAATGCAGAGTGCCCCTTCATTGCCATCACTCCCATGTCCTCTCTGACCCGGAGTGGTAGCAGCTGATAGGGCCTTATCTATGGGTCAAATAGAACTAAACTGCGTACTTATGCTTAACTGAATTACTTGAAATAGAACTGTTTTAATATTGAAACTGAATACTTATGCAAAACTGAATTGTTTGAAATAGAGCAGTTTTGACATTTAATTGTGTGTGGACAAAAACTATACTTATACTGAACTGAATTGTTTGAATTAGAACTGTTTGACAAAACTGAATAGTTTGCAATAGAAATGTTTTTGACCACGAAACTGTGTACTCATATTAAACTGAATTGCTTGAATTAGAACGGTTTGACTAAACTGAATAGCTTGCAATAGAAATGTTTTTGACCATGAAACTGTGTACTCATACTAAATTGAATTATTTGAAATAGAACTGTTTGACTAAACTGAATAGCTTGCAATAGAAATGTTTTTGACCATGAAACAGTGTAGTCATACTAAACTGAATTGTTTGAAATATAACTGATTATCTGTATAAAAATAGATTTGGCATTAAATTACCTACAAAGGTTGATATGCCATAAAATCCAACCAACCAACTAACCAACCAACCTTGTGATAGTTTGTTTAATGATGCAAATGATAAAAATCGCAAGCCTAAACTTCTCGATGTTTGAACTGGGGATAGATCATGAGAGCATGCTTGTGAAATAATTTAAGCTTTAGAAAGAGAATTCTAAATGGCTTTTTTGCTTTAAAATAGGTGTTTTGTTTTTTAGAAAATTTATCATTGTGATAGGCTGAGCCGATAATATCTACGTCGTCCGATAGAACGTGAAACTGATTGGCTAGAGATGATGTTAGACAATTCAGGATTCTAATTAATTATTTTTGCTAATTATTTTATTTTACTGATAAATTGTGTGCTAGTTAAAAACTTTGGCTTTGTAGCCGCAAGTTCGAGTTGGAAAGATCAAAGTATTTGTGTGAAGATACAGTGACATTTTTTTCAAAAAAAGCTTTCTTATTTACAAAGTCTCATGCAAACACAATGCTTGCTACATTGGTCGTCTTAGGCTGGGATTGGATATAAGAATGAACAAGTACATTCTTTCTTATATTCGCAAAAATAATTTGAACAACTCATGTTGCTTACTACTCGTAGCCATATGAAAACCACACAATACAGTCGAAAACAGGTGGACTCTGTTGTTCAAGTACGAACGCATTTATTAAATTCTGTCTTCGGTTCTTCGACATGAGGAGAGAGACACAATTCTTAAAGGTTTTTTGAAATCATACAATGCTGACCCCACTCCCAAAGTTTGGCACATCTCGTGGTGTTTAAGATCTCAATTCATCTTCGCTGGTGGGGACCCGAAAAACTTAACCGCCGCTGCAACGGTAGAAAAATCAACTCTATGTCCCAATGGCAGACACTCAATTCTCTGCCTCCATGGTCCAATCTCAAATATCAACTGCTGTGTTTTTAAAATCCTCAAATTCTCAGCCCATCTCTTCTGGGCATGACGTCATCCACACTCCAGCCTCATTTCCCGTCTGGGGTTTATGACAATGGTGATTGTCATATCCTTTGCGCGCGAGCGTAAATTGCACCAATTGACTACACACCTGAACTCTTAACCCGAATAGTTCAAAGCCCAACAAAAGTAAATGATAAAATATAATTAATGAAAAATGATTAATATAAAAAGATCATTGCTTAATTATATAACACTCAGTGGTGTCGAGCAATCAAAATCCACCTTCCACCATTGTTCGTTACTTATCGAACAATCTGGCTTGCACAGGGCTAATAACCCCACCATGTTTTTCATCCTGGAGACTTCAAGCAATGAACTCCAATTGTCAATCCTTGAAGCTTTTTTGATTACTCAATACCAACCTGAACTGAGTACACAGAAACAATTCTATACACTGATTCTTTTTAGCAATCCCTTGGGACCATAAGAAGTCAATACCATTGCTCGCGCCAACTCTACAGGCTTACGGTAATTTTTTTCTTCCAATTTCCTCACCTCCTCCTTACTTTCTTGTCACTCACCGCAACAAATTTGAATTCCTCATGTACAAACTTAGGTATTACCATATTTACCCAACCCCTCCGCTTCGGCCGGATATGACACAAGGTCAATTTTTAAGCAGAGTTTAACAGGTTTGAATTCAGTTTTCCTTCTCCTAGACTAGTTACCTCACCAAGACTGAAGAAACCAGTCTGTCTAACTATTTATCCCTAGCTGGAGGGAGAATAATTGGATTCATACCTTTTTCAAGGGAATTAGTGCTATGTGAAATGTAATCAGTCTCGTCCAGGATTTGAACTCGTGTCGCTGTGTCCATTTCCTATGACGATAACCATTACACCACAGGCACCTCCTACAAACTTAATTACGGTTATAATTTTCTGAGGAGACGTGATCGAAACAAAGGGTCTCCTTCTTAGATCTTAAAATATTTTAATTGTTTTTAAAACATTTTATCAATCTGTTCGAAGAGATACATAGTGAAATAGAGTTTT
This sequence comes from Sepioteuthis lessoniana, assembly GCA_963585895.1. Taxonomy (NCBI): domain Eukaryota; kingdom Metazoa; phylum Mollusca; class Cephalopoda; order Myopsida; family Loliginidae; genus Sepioteuthis; species Sepioteuthis lessoniana. The sequence goes on along the minus strand of OY757920.1, from coordinate 15,609,006 downwards.
CTACTTATTAACTCAAGTGGTACAGCCCAACAAATATTATAAGTCTCGCGTTGTTGGTGTTACTTCCGAACATGATCTTGCCGAAATCTTGTGCTTAAGAAACACGACGTCTTTTATACCTCCACGATACTGAAAGTCACATGGTACGAGCCACTATACAGCAAAATCTTAAGCCTGAATATGTTTTTAAAAGCATTGTTTAAATTTTTACGTACCATAAGATGTATATATATATATATATATATATATATATATATTCTTTGATTTGTCTGTTGATCATCGAAGCGTGAAAGTCTTAGTAACAACCTGTTGGTTTGATATATATATATATATATTGAGAGAGAGGGGATAAGAGAGATAGGGGAGAGAGAGAGAAGGGAGAAAATGATAAAGGAATTCTATAAATAGTCCTGAAATCCAGTAAGCTTAAAACTAATAGATTTTGTAGTTGCACCTTGACTATAGTAATATTAAAATATTCCAACAACAACAACAACAACAACACACACACACACACACACACATATTTATATATACATGGATATTACTATAATACTGTTATACAATAGGATTTCAAAAATATACTTTTTCACGTCATCTGAAACATCAGTACTTGACTGTATTCTTAACCAAATACAATTGAAGAATTCTTGATAGAGTTAAGTTTCGTTCACGATTTTATCTCATTTGTTGACTACCAGTAAATTTAGCGATCTTCCTTTACTCATGAACAGATTATGTCAATATTGCATGTTTGAGAAAAAAAATCCAATTATCAGTCGAATAAGTTATTTATGTAGACTTGCAACTTTTGAAATACTAAAGCTGAGACGATCGTACACTCATTGGTGTTGCCGCTTGAATAGGCAGAAATCATGTGGTATTTTCTCTGCGAGAAAAATACGTTAATTACTTGTTTTGACTAGAAAATTGCTGAGTAACCATTTTCTTCCAATTAATTAAATCTCAATAACACCAAATAGAAATGGATGACGTAAGAGTTCCTGGGTAAGATTATTAATTGATTATTTGGTTCACTTATTTTCAGCCATGCAGGACACTGCTGGAGAAACAAGGACGAGCTCATAAGTGATGTACTCCTATGGACCCCCACATATGGCCGAGCAAAAGCAGGACGACCAGCTCGAATATACATACAGCAGCTATGTGGGGATACGGGATGTAGCCCTGAAGACCTGGCAGAGGCCATGAATGATAGGGAGAAGTGGCGAGAGAGGGTCAGGGATATCTATGCTTGCGGCACGACATGAGGATGATGATAATGATGATTTTCACACCAATAGTAAAAACTGGTTTTCATTGGAGAATAAGTGACAGCAAGTTATTATCATTATCATTCTTGATGATTTTTTTTTTACCCTTCGGATGTCAACATATTTCCACCTTTTTGTATGTATTTTTAAGACTTTATCGACTTTAGTTCCACAATTTTATATTTCTCTTTCAAAACCCCGGTATTTTTCCCTATCTAGCAATGAAAATGAGCTAAAAAAATATGATAGTCATATCTTAAGCACCCCTAATAATCAAATTGCAATTTTGAAATAAAAAAAAAATGTATCAATTTATTTCTCATAGACTTTGTGTAATATAATGGCCGAGGGCTTTCGTTTTATGCCTTTGGGTTTAGTTAGGCTGAGAACCTTTCGGCTCAGTGCATGGGTTAGCTTAGTGCAAATATGAGCACAGGTGTTCACGCGCGCGTGCGGGGCGGACGTATCAATCAGAGATGTCAAAATAGATATCCCAGATAGAGGAGAGGACCCTGGGATGTGAGTGACGTCTCGCACCGGAAGCGTGGGCTGAGATTTGAGAAAAGGCAGTTGAGTTGAGAACTAGACACCGAACGAGAAGGGTCGACTTTCGGGGCTCGCAGAGACCAGACGAATTTGTGCGCTACGGGCGCCGCACGAGAAGGGGGGGGCAGATGGAAAAGCCAGAATAGAAAGAATGTGTATCTCTCTCCTTATGTCGAAGAACCTTTAAACTCAAAGGTAATGAAAAGTTTCGTACCTGAACTAAGAAGTCGTAAGTGTTTTTCGTGTTTCGGGATTCCTATGTTCTATGTATATAAGTTACGAACATTCTATGTACGTTTCACACATATCCGTATCTGGCTATGGTACATACTTCATAGTAAAAAAAACATCCATGCCCGACGACTGAATTTTGGAAAATTCTTACCGAAAACACAAAATATTAGAACAACAAAATGCTTTTTCGATAGCTACTACACCAATGTGTAGGGGAAGGCGCTACTCCTTTCCCTGGATTGCTACACTTTACCCTTGATCCTTAACTTATAATGCTGAGTGTTAAGAAGGGTAGCATCAAGTACCATTTTTTGAGTCTTTGGTATGACTCGACCTGGAGATTGAACCCAGGGCTTCCAGACCATTGGCGAACACTATAACCATTATGCCTATGTACGAGCCTGAGCTCATTTGCTTGCACACAGTTAAATGGTTTCCCTTATTTCTATCGTATACGAATAATTCTATTGACTATTGATCATTTCTTTGCACACATTTGAATATATATCATCATCATCATCATCATGTTGCGTCATCAGCATGGATATCTCTGACCCTCTTTCGCCACTCTCCTCCATCGTCCATCGCTTCGGGCAAGTCCTCGAGCTCACATCCTGTATCGGCACACATATGTAGGTTCTAGCTGGTCGTCCTGCCTTTGCTCGTCCAAGTGAAGGGGTCCACAAGAGTACATCACTTATGAGTTCGTCCCAACTTCTCCAGCAGTGTCCTACATGTCTGGTTCGTCTAACTTGGATAGTTTTCGTGATGGGTGGTAAGTGGCCGTACAACTGCTACTTTGTGGGGTGTTGCCTCCAGGACTTTTTCAATACAGCTCGCAGCATTCGTGTGTTGTTGCCGTCAAGCTTTTTCTCTATACGTTTAGTTAGCGTCCATGTAGTGTATCCACTTTACATTTTTTTTGTCAATTTTGTATTTTTTTCTTTATTTTAATTTGCTTTTGTATCGGCAACTTGAATTACTGTTTCCAATTTCAGCCATTTTCTATTTTTTCTCAACATTTTTCCTTGTTTGATTCTCGATTTAATTTTATAATTTCTTTTCTATTCTTTACACTGCAAGGAAACATGGAATGGAGTTTTTTGTTTCAATCAAATTTTAGAATAGTCTTTATTTTGACAAAGAAGCTTACAAAATAGTAAAATGACACTTGATACATGTTTGTTTCAAACAGATACGTTGAAAAAGACATTTAAAACATTGAAATTTCTATTTTTCTAAATTTAAAACCTATTTCTCTTGCAGAGAATGAAAGTATAAAGTATTTGATCTTTTATGATTTCTTTTCTCATGGCGTGGCCATTAATTCATGTCAATTTTCTCTCGTTCCATTTGTTTAATTTGCCTGATGAATTACGCTTTCTCAACAAATAACATACGAGAAGAATACGATAAGTTTTCAGACTTTTTTCGTATGGGTATTTAAAATTGTCGTAGACTCTTGAAAATTCACTATGTTATTGCTATACAATTTTTATGATTTCAGGTTCAAATGAACAGCTACAGCAGCAATTTAAATACACCCTACTAAAGCCTGATTGTCACAGCTGGTGAATTTCAAAAATGCAATCTGACACTTTAGAAGAACGATATGCAATACAATTCTGTTTTAAACTTGGAAAAAATGATGCCACAGAAACATATGGAATGCTTCAGACTGCTTTTTGACCATCTTGCATGAATGGAGCATCAGTCTTTGAGTGGTATAAGAGATTCAAGGAAGACGGGGAGTCTGTGAGGGATAATGAGAGGTGTGGGAGGACTAAGGAAGTCAAAACACCAGAGTTGATTGCTCAGAGGGTTAGGGTTAGGGTTTTTGCGTTGAGGTTTTAAGGGAGTTCAGGAAGAGATTCATGGGGAGGAGGCCAGCACTCTTCAAATCGGGTCAGTGGCCTTTCCACAAGGACAATACACCAGTCTACAACTCCATTCTTGTCACAGACTGTTTGATCAAGATGGGCATCAAGACAGTTCCTCAGCCTCCCTATAGTCCAGACCTTACTCCCTGTGACTTTTGCTTATTCCCTAAGCTCAGAGGTTGTCGTTATGAGACAATTGAGGAGATGAAAGAGGTTATGACGAAGGTCATTGACACGCTCACACAACAGAACTTCCATGGAGCCTTCCAGAAGTTGTTGTAACGGTACAACAAGTGCATTGCAGCCGGAAGAGATTACTTCAAAGGAGACAAGAGTTTCATGTGAGTACTATCAATAAAAGTGCCCATACGAGCAAACAAATGACTGACGTTAGATTGTGGCTGTTACATAGCAATACTTGTGACCACGTCACTGAGCAAACAAATGATTAATATTGAAAAGAATTATTAGTATTTGATGTCAATACTTGAAACAATTTAACTGTGTAAAAAAATTAGCTTTGGCTCTTTTTAAAATGTTATCAACAAAATGTGTTTACAAATCATATATATTTATAATATACCGGGAATCCATGGGACTGCTAATAACTCCACTAATAATAATGTTGTCTGTTTTTTTTGCATTTGAAAATAGTGTCCTATAGGGTTTATCAATATACAGGGGACCCAAGTGACTGCTAATTACTCCGCATATATTAATGTGTTCTATTTTGTTTCAGATTTTTAAAATAGTATCCTATAGGGTTCCTCAATATACCAGGGACTATGTGTTTACAAATCATGTATATTTAATTAATATTCGAAGCAGAATTAGTGATTAAATAATTTACAACAGTTGATATGCCATAAAACTAAACCAAGCCAAACCAAACCAAACCAAACCAAACCAAGCCAGACCAAACCAAAATCTTTATATATCTATTTCTTGAAAAATTGTTTGGAAATAAATGAGTAACACATATATTGAACAGCTAAATGAATTGTAAAGTTCGAATTGTTAATCTCTCAAAGTCCAGCAATCGAAAGCAAAATTGTAATGTAATTAAAGCCTAAAATCTTCTGCCAGAGTTGATTTAATTAGTTTGGTGTTTTTATTGCATAAACTCTAAGAGATATTTCATTCAAATATTTCTTGCCTATTTTTGCGTGATATTTTCAATGCAAATATATATCATAACCTTTAAGACTAAACATTATTTCTGCTAAACTTACAACATTGGTATGAACCGAATGAATATAATTGGAAGGAAGAATTTGAACATGTATTAACCTTAGACGTTTTTGTAAATATTGAACCCACTATCAACACAAAAATCAGCGAATTCTAGCGAAATAAACACCAATAAAGATAGATAGATAGATAGATAGATAGATATGAACAGACTGAGATAGATAGATAGATAGATAGATATGAACAGACTGAGATAGATAGATAGATAGATAGATAGATAGATATAAACAGAATGAATAAGAAAAATATAATCAGAATGAGATCGATAGATAGATAGATAGATAGATATGAATAGAATGAATAAGAAAATATAATCAGAATGAGATAGATAGATAGATAGATAGATAGAAAGATAGTTATAAACTGAATGAATAAGAAAAATATAAACAGATTGAGATAGATAGATAGATAGATATGAACAGAATGAATTAGAAAAATATAAACAGAATGAGATAGATAGATAGATAGATAGATAGATAGATAAAATTTTGGCAAACAAATTCCTATAAGTCCCATAAAATCCATATACATATATTGATGAAAGACTTTAAACATGAGAATAAATTAAAATCTGCTGATTGAAAATCCCAAACCAAGAATCTCATCAATTACCAAACGAAGTGTATTTATGAAACTGCTTAAATAATGACGACCTTAAGGGCAGCAAAAAAAAAAAAAAATCATGTCTATACACATTTTTGAATCAGCTGTGTTGACTAAATTCTTGACACGATGGCAAAGCAGAATAACTAAAATTGTGATCAGAAAAAAAGTGCAAGTTGCGAGTCATTTTCCCCTTGACAACCAGTTCCACGTCTTTCATTCTCCCCTAATTCAGTTAAGGATTAATTTTGTGCGTTCCACTCAAGTTTTGATGGAAACCGTGACTGGCATACAAAAATTACCAAACAGTCTTTATAAAAGAAATAAGCCGTAACTTTGTATAATTTGGGTTGGATCATTTTTCCTTTTGTTTTTTTCTATTTTCTCCCTTTTTTTATTTTTCAAGATTTAATTTATCTTCTGAAAGTTTGCAATTGTTTTAACCACAAAACAGGAAAAAAACAAAAAAAAAAAAAACAACCCAAAACAATTAAAGATGTAAAGAAGTTCATTTCTAAGTGAATTTTCACGTATTTTTATATCTAGATCTCAATATTTTTCATTGGTATTGGGTGTCTCAATATACCGGGGACCTATGTGACTGCTAATAACTCTATTAATAATAATGTAGTCTCTTTTTTGTTTCAGATTTGAAAATAGTATCCGATAGGGTTTCTCAATATACAGGGGACCCATGAGACTGCTAATTTACTCCACTAATATTAACGTTGTGTTCTTTTTTGTTTCAGATTTTGAAAATAGCATCCTATCATCATCATCATCATCATCACGTCGGGCCGCTATCACGGGTATCCCTGACGCTCACTCACCACTTCTCCCGATCATTCATCGCTTCTGGCAGGTCTTCAGGGCTATATCCCGTATCCTCACATAGCTGCTGTATGTATGTTCGAGCTGGTCGTCCTGCTTTTGCTTGGCCATATGCGGGGGTCCACAGGAGTACCTCACTCCTCTAGGGTTCATCAATATACAGGGGACCCACGTGACTGTTAATAAGTCCACTAATAATAATGTTGTCTCTTTTTTCGCATTTGAAAATAGTATCCTATAGGGTTCCTTGATATACAGGGGACCCATGTGACTGCTAACAACTTCACTATTAATAATGTTGCATTCTTTTTGTTTTAGATTTGAAAATAGTATCCTATAGGGGTCTTCAATATACTGGGGACCCATGTGACTGCTAATAACTCCACTAATAATAATGTTGTGTTCTTTTTTGTTTCAAATTTGAAAATAGTATCCTATAGGGTTTCTCAGTATACATGGAACTCATGTGACTGCCCTATTATTTCTGCTCACTCAGTATATGTATATATATTCAGGACGTCTCAATATACATATGACTGCTTATAACTCCACAAATAATAAAGTTGTCTCTTTTGTTTCAAACGTTGCATTCTTTTTGTTTCAGATTTGAAAATAGTATCCTATAGGGTTTCTCAATATACAGGGAACCCATATGACTGCAAATAACTCCACTTATAATAAAGTGGTATCTTTTTTGTTTCAGTTTTGTAAATAGTATACTGTATGGTGTCTCTGTATACATGGAATCCATGTGGTTGCTAATAACTTTACCACTAATGATGTTGTGTCCTTTTTTTGATTCAGATTTGAAAATACAGGATGTCTCTATATACATGGCACCCATGTTACTAACGGGAATGCCCCCGTAGTGTAATCGTAGTAAGCGAGTTCGAACTCCAGTCGCGCTATTACGTTCACTCTCTGACAAATACCCTTGTATGAACCGTTTTATCCTTCCAGCAGTGGGTTAAATAGTACCACATCTGTTCTAGAAGGATGGATCCGGCATTAAATAACCCACGAAGATTGATATGCCATTGAACAAAGAAACCAAACCATGTGATTGCTTATAACTTTAACACGAATAATGTTCTTTTTGTTTCAGATTTGAAAATACAAGGTGTCTCAGTATACATGGAACTCATGTGACTGTCCTATTATTTCTGCTCACTCAGTATATGTATATATATTCAGGACGTCTCAATATACATGGGACCCATGTGACTGCTAATAACTCTACTAATAAGAATTTTGAGCTTTTTTTTTTTGCTTCGGATTTAAAAATTTTGTACGATAACAACTATAAATCCTCGCTCGCAGTGCCTTGGACAAGAAGGGAAAAAATATTTTGTTTCAATACTTATTTGGGGAGAAAATCATTCAAAACTGTGCAAGCAAAATTTTGCATGAATTTAACTTTAACAATAGAAAAACCAAATTTATCAGCGAGTACATAAATTTCGGGCTTCAGGGGTCAGTAAACAACCCCAATAAGAAGGCAGAAAATCTCAAATCTGGCTTGCCCAGTCAGCTGGGGCTGTAGAACACACCGACTGCTTCTCTGCAGATGGGTAAGACCCCCCCCAACGAGTGTCCTGGATATGACACTAAACAATCTGATGGTGAGGTTCCAGCAATGCTGGAGCTTTGGGGAATGTAGAGTACCCCTTCATTGCCATCGCTCCCAGGCCCACTCTGGCCCGGAGTGGTAGCACCTGATAGGGCTCTATCTATTGGTTAAATAGAATGAACAGCATACTTATGCTAAAATGAATTGTTTGAGTAAACTGAATAGCTTGAAGTAGAAATGTTTTTGACAATTAAACCGTACTTACATTTAAACTGCTTGCTTATGCTTAACTGATTTATTTGAAATTGAGCTGTATTTCGACATTAAAACTGTATTTACACTTAACTGAATGGTTACATGTAACTGCTTGAATAGTTTGAAATGGAAAGGTTTTTGACAATTAAACTGTGTACTTATGCCAAACTGAATTGTTTTAAATAGAACAGATTATTTACCAAAAAAAAAAATGGAATTGGCGTTAAATAACCTACAAAGGTTGATATGCCATAAAACCCCAAAAACCAAACCAAACCAAACCAATCAAATCTGGCAGGAAGTTGGCAGCTAGATGTCCGGATAATGGAGATGCGATGAAAGATTCAGTCGGAAGGAGTCCGAAAAAGTCCCTTCGAAATCGTTCCCAAGAACTTCGTCTTTCAAGTGCATCGTTGCAAAGAATCTTAGAGAAGGATCTTCAGTTGTGCCCATACAGAATACAGATCAAATATAAACTCATACCAGCTGACATGGAGTTTTTTGTCTCGGTAATATATCATCATCATATTAATTGGTTGCATCTATTTTGAGACACCCTGGGGTTTAGTTATATAAATCCTTTATTTATTGTTTTTTTTTTTAGTTTTCTGAAAGTTTAAGTATTCTCTTTTACTAAAGTTCTCGAAGTCAAATATCGCCTCATATCCATAAAAGACGGCTGTAAATGGCTGGATTTTTTTACAAGTAGTGACATAATCTTTATATAATTATATATGCTGGCTAAACGTTTTTTTTTTATTCAACTCATTTATTACTCAAAGTATTTCCTCTTGATTCTTTGGCTTGATAACAATAACTTGGAATTATGGAAACATTTGCCAATTGCTTGTTCATGCACTTACGAGTATCTGAATTGGATCTGAATATCGTAAAATGAATAGGTTTTTTTTTTCTCACTTGATAAATCAGCTCTCCTAATCATAGAGATCTATATGCGTATTACTTAAATGCAGTTGATCACTCGGCACCCATGTTTATGCAAACACACACACACACACACACACACACACACACACACACACACACACACACACACACATATATATATATATATATAAATTTCGCTGTCAGATGTTTGTACTGTGTATGCTAAATGAAGGTTTTGGTAACCATTTTGATTTTACTTGCGGGGAAACACACACACACACACACACACACACACACACACACACACACACACACACACACACACGCATGTACGCACACACACACACACACACACACACAGACGCACACACACACACACACACACACAGAGAGAAGGAGGGTGAAATGTTCATAGGTTGACAATGATACATAAAATGTGACTAAATGAGGTTTATTTTTCAACATTATACCCCTTGCTGTCCAACCACTTCTTCCATCGGTGTTGCAGTGCTTGTAAAAAGTCATCAATGTCAGATATAACGTCATCATATGAACTTTTCATCCTCGTATATATAGATATATATATATATATAGATAGATAGATATACGTATATAGGTATTATTCGGTCCAGTTAAACCAGAGTTGGGAGTAATTCCTTCAGGACAAGAAAATCATTCAAAAACTGAACATTCAAATTTTACTGGTAGTGAGCTCAATGTTATCAATTTTACAGAGCAATACTTTCTTTAAAGAAAAAAACAAAGACCAGTTTTTTTAGGATTATAAATTTATTTCCATCCTGTTTTTCGTTTCTGGTGTGAAATAAAAACACGAAGAAAGGTTGACAATGATATATGAAATATGACTAAATGAGCATTACTTTTCAATATTATCCCACTTGCTGTCCACACACATCTTCCATCGGTGTTGCAGTACTTGGATCTCAATAGTAAAACGTCAACAACGTCAGGTATGACGTCATCATATGAACTTTTCATCCTTGTATATATATATATATATATATATATATACGTATATATGTATGTATATATATGTATATATACGTATATATATACGAGGTGCATGCGATAAGTTTCCAGACTTTTTTTGTATTGGCACTTTTACTGATAGTACACACATGAAACTTTAGTCCTCTTCGAAGTAATCTCCTGCGACTGCAATGCACTTGTCATACCCTTCCAAAAACTTCGGGAAGGCCCCATGGAAGTCCTCTTGTGTGAGCGTATCCAATCAACTCTGGTGTATTGACTTCCATACTCCTTCCACACCTCTCATTATCCCTCACAGACTGCCTGCCTTCCTTGAATCTCTTATGCCACTCAAAAACTGATGATCCATTCATGCAAGATGATCAAAAAGCAGTCTGAAGCATTCCATACCTTTCTGTGGCATTTTTCCAAGTTTAAAACAGAATTTAATTGCATATCGTTCTTCTAAAGTGTCAGATTGCATTTTTGAAATTCACCAGCTGTGACAATGAGGCTATAGTAGGGTGTATTCGAATTCCTGCTGTAGCTGTTCATTTGAATCATAAAAATTGGTCAGTCATCTCATAAGATGTATAGCAATAAGATACTGAATTTTCAAGAGTCTACGACAATTTTAAATACCCATACCAAAAAAGTCTGGAAATTTATCGTGTGCACCTCGTAATTCGAAAAAATTAAATCAAGTTTGCTTGATTGAGATTGTTTAAGATGAAAAAAAAATCAGTTACTTGATGCAAAAAAAATTATTCTTTTGAAGGAAGATTCTTAAATCACACCCATTTTTGTAAGTTGTTAGTGTACATGTCTTAATACACACAAACATATTTGCCCAGTCGGCTGGGGCTGTAGAATATATCGACAATTTCTCTGCCGAGGGGTAAGACTCCCTCTAACTAATGTCCAGGATTTTGCACTAAACAATCTGATGGTGAAGTTTCACCAATGCTGGAACTTTTGAGAATACTTTATTTGTTCTCTGTCCCACCACCGGACAAGTACGGCACAAGGCCTTTTTAAAGTGGGTCCGACCGCAGGGCCGCAGCCCACACGCGTCCGGCAAAACCCAACAATACCTTCGACCCCGTCGGCATTCCCCCAATGGAGGCGCCTCAGATGCCAGGAAACAAACAACAAACAATAGGCAATAAAACCAGCCGATGAAGGAATACTGAGTACCTCTTCATTGCCATCGCTCCCAAGTCAACTCTGGCCCAGAGTGGTAGAACCTAATAAGGTCCTATCTATGGGTCAAATAGAACTAAACTGCGTAATTATGCTAAACTGAATTGTTTGAAATGGAATTGTTTTTGACTTTGAAACTGTATTTACGCTAAACTAAATTGTTTGAATTAGAACTTATTATTTGTAGAAGAATGGATTTGGCATTAAGCAACCTACAAAGGTTGATATGCCATAAAATCCAAACACCCAACTACCCTCTATTCTTATTTATCTAAACGTATACTAAAATATTAAAAATATGGTGAGTCACTTAATAACGCGTAGCTCCACCGTAATCCTAAATAGCTGCTGCAGATCTCATACGGGGGCGAAGGAAAGCTTTTAAAATAAGCCAAGTCTTTATGTAATCAGTTTCATATCACCCGTGCAGGTTTATATCATCTTGCTGAAATAAACCATGTTCACAGAAATATGGTGCTTATAAACAGCTGGAAAGGGTCGAGAACAAGATCAGAGAATGTCACACCTATGTACTGGTTCTTGTGAAATCTAACAAAATACACCTCACACAATAACAGAGCTATCAGTATCTTAAATTGAAATGCTAGGTTTCTAATTTCAAGTTTCACGCAATGTCCTTCCCACATAAAACCAAACGTCTACACGAGAGAACGGGAAACTGACCAGGTGACACAACGCCGGTCTTTTAATCTTAGATGGTGTTATATCCTGTCAGTATCTCATGGCTGTGACAGCTACACGACTACACGTATAGTTATTTACTAAGCTTTCCTTAGTTTTGACACAAGGCTGGAAGTATGAGGCACCCAGTAAGACTCGAATTCACTTGTAATGGTCTGACAGTCCATCTTAGCTAACCATTACCCAGCGTGAGGTGTATACCTCCCACTTGTTTACAACAGTTTTACGTCTAACATCACAAATACGTCATCCGACTGAGTTTATTTCATCGTTGGGAAGATTGAAACCATAAAATGTGCTGCTGTCTTTAACTTTTGGGCAGTCCAATTTAGTTTAGAATAGATATATATAGGTGAATCTGTCAACTAGATTCAGAGGGCCACCGTTCAGTGTGGAGATGTCGCCTGTTTGATTAAAGCACATATATTCCGTTTTGTGTGCATTGACATGGAAGCCAATGCCTGCAGAGACTCGTTCCAGACTATGTAGCAGGGTTTTGGCTTGGGCGGGCGTATTTGCCAGATGCGTTATGTCATCGGCGTAGTCGGCGTCGGTAATTGTTTTTGCGGGGTACTTTCTGCTTCTTTCCTTAGTTAGCTTGAATTTGGCATTGGATAACCTACAATTGTTGATATGCCATAAAACACTTATACCTAAATATATATAAAGATGAATATATATATACACACAGACACAAACACATACACACATACATACATATACACGTATAGCTTTATACAGCTTCTGATTATATTTGCAAACAAATATACTGCTATATCAGTCATTCAAAAATGCAATCTGACACCTTAGTTTTGGTTTGGTTTCTCTGTTTAATGGCATATCAACTCTTTGTAGGTTATTTAATGCCAAAGCCATTCTCCAAGAAGAACAGTAGTGGTACAATTTAACCCATAGCTGGGAGGATAAGTGGGGTCATACCTTTCCCAAGGGTATTTGCCCGAAAGTGAACGTAATAGCGCGACTGGAGTACGAACTCGCGTCCTACGATTCCGCAGTCCATCGCTTTAACCATTACACCACAGGACACCCCCTCTGACACTTTAGAAGAAAGATATGCAATAAAATTCTGTTTTAAACTTGGAAAAAAGGCCTGTAACTTTAAGAAAAGCAAATAAAAAGTCATCTGACGAGACGGAGAGTATATTAATATTCTCCGGCGAAATAAATTTATACTGACGACTTAACCAAGTTTGAATTCCCCTCCGATTACACTATATACACTCTGAATGTGAATTTTGTTATATCCCTGCGGAGGAATAAGCCATTTGTAGGGGTCCACAAGAGTACATCACTTATGAGCTCGTCCCTTCTTCTCCAGCAGTGTCCCGCATATCTGGTTCGTCTAATTTTGATAGTTTTCGTGATGGGTGGTAAGTGACCGTATAGCTGTTGCTTTGTGGGGAGTTGCCTCCAGGAATCTTTCAATATTGCTCGCAGCATTCTTGTGTTTTTCTCTATCCGTTTAGTTAGCGTCCATGTTGTGCATCCATATAGCAGTATCGACACGATCACTGCTTGGAAGAAACTGTCAGGTCTGACTTCCATATGATCGATAGCCTATCGATATCTGTCCATGCCTTCGCTAGTCGCGTATCGATGTCTGTGTCGGTTGATGAGACTCTGCTTCCTAGGTAGGTGAACCTGTCAACTAGATTCAGAGGGCCACCGTTCAGTGTGGAGATGTCGCCTGTTTGATTAAAGCACATATATTCCGTTTTGTGTGCATTGACATGGAAGCCAATGCCCGCAGGGTACTATTTACCAACCCCTCCGCTCGGGCAGGATATGACACAAGGTCAATTTTTAAGCGGAGTTTAACAGGTTTGAATTCAGAGTTTTCCTTCTCCTAGACTAGTTGCCTAACCAAGGCTGAAGAACCTAGTCTGTCCTACTATTTACCCATAGCTGGAGGGAGAATAATTGGATTCATACCTTCCCCAAGGGTATTAGTGCTATGTGAAATGCAATCAGTCTCGTCCAGGTTTAGAACTCGTATCGCCGTGTTCATTTCCTACGGCGATAACGACTACACCACGCGCACCTCCATTAACCAATGCCCGCAGGGACTCGTTCCAGACTATGTAGCTGGGTTTCGGCTTGGGCGGGCGTATTTGCCAGAAGCGTTATGTCATCGGCGTAGTCGGCGTCGGTAATTGTTTTTGCGGGGTATTTTCTGCTTCTTTCCTTAGTTAGCTTGAATTTGGCATTAAATAATCTATAATGGTTGATATGCCATAAAACCCAACCAAACCAAATCATATATATATTTAATATATATGTATAAAGAGGATTTGGCATTAAATAACCGACAATGGTTGATATGCCATAAAACCCAACCAAACCAAATCCTATATATTTAATATATATGTATAAAGAGGATTTGGCATTAAATAACCTACAATGGTTGATATGCCATAAAACCCAACTAAACCAAATCATATATATTTAATATATATATGTATAAAGAGGATTTGGCATTAAATCTCCTACAATGGTTGATATGCCATAAAACCCAACCAAACCAAATCAAATATATTTAATATATATGTATAAAGAAGATTTGGCATTAAATAACCAACAATTATTGATATGTCATAAAACCAAACCAAATCAAAACTTTTCTTGTTCCCCAATGATACTTGCATTGGAAATATAAATTCGGCTTTAGTTTACCGTTATATAACTGTTACATTACCGTGCTTTTAACCAACACTATGAAAAGAAGTTCTACATATCTCATTTTCGAATTTTCCCCTATACAAGTCGAATAAA
>OY757920.1:15586486-15588986 GCA_963585895.1 Sepioteuthis lessoniana | reverse complement strand
TAATGGCGTAAAAGGGTACTCCTCATTCCCCAAAGCTCCAGCATTACTGGAGCGTCAACATTAGATTGTTTAGTGTCATATCTAGGACATTGTTGTGGGAGAGGAGTCTACCCCTCTGTAGAGATGCATTCGGTGTATTCTACACCCTCAGACTACTAGGCTGTAAAAAAAAATAGGAGAAAATAAATAAATATGTTGTTGATATTACAAATAAAGAAAACAAATAAAACAAAAAGCATCCTCCCCCCCCCCAAAAAAAAACAAAGAAAAAAAAAAACAAAGCAAAACCAAACAAAAAGAACTTTTTTCTTAATTGATAAAGGGGAGGAAAATTTGGCAATTTTGAATTGAAACTGTAGTTAATATTTACGTCATTTTTTGTATTTTGTGTAAATTGTCTTATTTTTATATTTTTAATAATTTTTCGTTGTTATTTTCGCAAAATCACAGTTAACAAATGTGCATAGATTTTAAGATCAAATTTATCGGCTATTTTTTCGATGGTCATTTTGAGAAATTCATATTCTATACTTCGTCTTTTTACCTACATGCCGCAATGGTCGAATAAGGAGATAGATATATAATCAGATAGATAGATAGATAGATATGAAGATGTTATATTTTGACCTTCGACCCGGCCCAAAATGCCATTCAAGGTGATGCACCGGAAGGAAGTGACACATTCTAATGGCAGTTATGAGAGGAAATCGCGTGGGCGGAAATTGGCTGATGAAATGGGACGTGCTAAAAAGTTCCCATGGTACACTCATAGACTGATGCACCGGAAGAGAGTGACCTGTGAACTGCATGACAGTTATTTCTGCTTGATGACGATTAAACATTCGATTTCAAAGATCCAGTGGGCGATCGTGTGGGCGTTGAATTATTATATAACGCAGTCAAGACGGAAGTCAAGTGCCAGTTTAGTTGCAGAGAGTTGAGTTCGAGTTCCAGACGGAGTTATAGACGAGATGTCGTAAGGAAAGCCACATCCGGCCGAGGGGGCTCTCGGGAACCCCGATGGAATTTGGGGACCAGAGAAGATGCTGATAAGATGCAGTAAAGGAGGCCATCACCCAGCAGAGTGGGCCTTGAGACCTCCGGTTGAGCATCAGGAGAACAAGAAAGTCACAACGTGACGGCCATAAGAGTGAGGGTCAAAATATTGCAGTTATGTTCGATCTCCAGCTCCCTCTCATACGCAAACCCTGAGTAACCCTTTTTGAACCCTTGCAATAAAGTGAGAGGTAAATATTTTGTTAAAGAAGTCTTCCTGCGTGCGTCTTTATCATTGCATCTGTTTAATTATTGTGTCGTTATGATACGGCACATGAGAATATAACAAAGAGACTGAGATAGATAGATAGATAGATAGATAGATAGATAGATAGATAAGAACAGACTGAGATAGATAGATAGATAGATAGATAGATAGATAGATATCAAAAGACTGAAACAGATATGTACAGATTTAGATAGATAGATAGATAGATAATGAACAGACTGAGATAGTTAGATAGATAGATAGATAGATAGATAGATAGATAATGAACAGACTGAGATAGATAGATAGATAGACAGATACATATGAACAGACTGAGATAGATAGATAGATAGATAGATAATGAACAGACTGAGATAGATAGATAGATAGATATGAACAGACTGAGATAGATAGATAGATAGATAGATAGATAGATAGATAATGAACAGACTGAGATAGATAGATAGATATGAACAGACTGAGATAGATAGATAGATAGATAGATAGATAGATAGATAGATAGATATGAACAGACTGAGATAGATAGATAGATCGATAGATAGATAGATAGATATGAACAGACTGAGATAGATAGATAGATAGATAGATAGATAGATAGATAGATAGATATGAACAGACTGAGATAGATAGATAGATAGATAGATATGAACAGACTGAGATAGATAGATAGATAGATAGATAGATAGATATGAACAGACTGAGATAGATAGATAGATAGATGATAGATATAAAGAACAGACTGAGATAGATAGATAGATAGATAGATAGATAGTGAATGAGTGAGCCAGTGAATGACAGAGTGAATTATTTCATCATCGATCTTATTCTTAAAGATTCACTAAGAAATTAACATCGTATATTAACGTCTGTTGCAGCTTATGTCAAAAAGAAACCTATGTCAATATATTCGAATGAAGAATCCTTCAAAAGTTATGATCTACTGCAGTATCCCGCTCTTTGATGTCTTTTAAAGTCAAAATCAGAATTATTAGCGCGTGCATGTTGCTAAAGATTTGAATAAATCAAAGAATTATTTCGTTATTCACCAGTCGGAAAGGCAATTTCCGCTTATATCTTGAGGTTTATCCTTAACAGAATAAAACTGCTTCTGACTAAAATCAAAAACGGAAACAAAAGAACAGCAGACAAAAACATCGGCGGTAAAATCTTATTGGGAGTTGTCAAAAACGAGAAGAAACGAAGTCCAGGGGCAGG
>OY757920.1:15528986-15576486 GCA_963585895.1 Sepioteuthis lessoniana | reverse complement strand
GGAGATAAAGGTCTCAACAAAGACACTCAATGCCAGAAACATAAAAAGATCATATAGCTTAGATAAAATATATGTAATTATTGCTTGTTTGTTTTTATTGTGCCCGTTTCTATGTCTCTGGACATGATTAATATTTCCCCTCTTGGAATGAATACGCGAAAGATAATGATTTGTACTTTCTTTTCACGTGTTCATTTACATGAACCTGGATGGATACGCCTATTGGTGTATTCACACACACACACACACACACACACACACAAACGCGTGCACATACATACACACACACACGCACTATATATATATATATATATATATATATATATATCCTGTCGGTATTTTTTCTTTTGGCTATGCATGTGTTATTGGTTAATTATTTTCAAGGAATACGTAGATTTTTTGTCTTTTCTTTTCTTATGAAACTTTTTTACACGGATATCAGTTTGTGCAATATTATATATATATATATATAAAGGTAGTAGAAAAAACATAATCCGAATAGGTGAATATATTATCATGTAAAGTCGACGTTTACGTTTCGGTTTCAGTAACCATCATTAGGACTTGGACATCAGAATAGTTCACGTGGCGATGGATGTTTGCTGAGATGACTGGAGCAAATGAGAAATACACAACGAAAAGATACACAAACGTGCACATAGCGTCCATAATTCAAAAGTCATTAGAACGTGTCTGGCACGTGGAAAAATATTTGAATATATATATATATATATGTATACGCACACACACACACACACACACACACACACACACACACACACACACACACACACATATATATATATATATATATATACTGTCTTATATTAAAGAACTTAAGAATAAAATTGAAATATGCCAAACAATACTTGTAACATACAAATACATGAATATGTGAAATGTACATAGAATGTTCATAACGCACATATTGATTACAGGAATCCCGAAACACGAAAAACACTTGACGACTTCTTAGTTCAGGTACGAAACTTTTTATTACCTTTGAGTTTAAAGGTTCTTCGATATAAGGAAGAGAGATACCATCTTTCTATACTGACTTTTCCATCTGCTCCCCATCAAGTGCGGTTCCTGTAGCGCACAAATTCGTCTGGCCTCGCCCAGGTCTCAATCTCAACTAACTGACTTTTCTCCAATCTCCGCCCGCGTTTCCGTCACTCACATCCCTGGCCATATCCTCTGTCTGGGATTTTTATTGTGACATCTCTGAATGACCCGTCCGCTTCGCGCGCGCGTGAACACCTACGCTCATGTTTGTACCTAACTAACCCACGCACTGAGCCGAAAGGTTCTCAGTCTAACTAAACCCAAAGGCAAGATATATAAAACGAAATCCCTCGGTCATTATATTACATACTAATCATAATCAAATTTCTATATTTTGAAAACTTGTAGTACACAATTTGAATGTTGTATACGAAAGAAAAATAATCAAGAAAATTATTTAAAAAATATTTTCACAAGAATGGACGAACAAAATTAGTGATAAAAATTAGATTAACAAAATTATTGATTTTTTTATAGATGCAAAATATTGATAAAACGTGTACATCTAAGTAGTAAAGTTGGCAACCTAAGTCAAGGGTGACCCGAAGGCTCCCTTTTCGATAGCTACTACACCAAGGTGTAGGGAGGGCGCTACTCCTTTCCCTGAATTGCTCTACTTTACCCTTGATCCGTACCTTAAAATGCTGAGTGTTAAGTAAGGAGGCATCAAGTACCATTTTTTGAGTCTTTGGTATGACTCGACCTGATGGTATTAAATTATCTCTAGAAATCTTAGACCGCACGACGACACTTTTTTCTGGTGGTACTTGTGATGTGATGGTTACGGTCGTAAAAAAAATGGACACGGCGACACGAGTTAAATTCTGGACGAGGCTGTTTTCACTTATCGTCTTAACACTCTCTGGGAATATATTAATCGAAATAATCATCTTCCATCCGTGTGTAAATGGTAACGTAGACTGGATCTTTGCAGTTATTTACGGTGCTTTTGGCTTCGATGTGGCACAACACCAAATGAATGGAGCACCCAATGAGACTAGAACTCACCCGTGAAGGTTTGCTTGTCTTATTTGCTAACCATTACACAAGCTGAGGTGCCCAATATAGATCTTTGTACCAAAGGAGAAGAGAAAACGCTGAATTCAATCCTATTAAACTGCGCTTAAAAATTGACCTTTTGTCACACCCTGCTTGTGTGTATGATTGGTTAAATACATAAATGATTTTATTAATTAATTACATTGCAAAAGCAGGATTTTGTCCCATTCCTCCGGCAGTTTTTACTCAAATCTAAAATGATCACAAAATGTTTCAAAGATTCTCAATTGGACTGAGATAGCGGATGAAATTTCAAAGGTTTTCAGTTGGACTGAGATTGCAGATGATGCTTCAAAGATTCTCAATTGGACTGAGAAAGCAGATGATGTCTCATAGATTCATAATTGGACTGAGATGGCTGTTGATGTTTCAAAGATTCACAATTGGACTGAGATAGCAGTTGGTGTTTCAAAGATTCTCAATTGGACTGAGAAAGCAGATGATGTCTCAAAGATTCATAATTGGACTGAGATAGCTGTTGATGTTTCAAAGATTCACAATTGGACTGAGATAGCAGTTGATGTTTCAAAGATTCTCAGTTGGACTGAGACAGCAGATGATGTCTCAAAGATTCCCAGTTGGACTGAGATAGCAGATGATGTTTCAAAGATTCACAATTGGACTGAGATAGCAGATGATGTTTCAAAGATTCACATTTGGGATGAGATAGCGGTTGATGTTTCAAAGATTCTCAATTGGACTGAGATAGTTGATGTTTCAAAGATTCTCAATTGGACTGAAATAGCGGATTATGTTTCAAAGATTCTCAATTGGACTGAGATTGCGGTTGATGTTTCAAAGATTCGCAATTGGACTGTGATTGCGGATGATGTTTCAAAGGTTTTCAGTTAGACTTGAATAGCGGTTGATATTTCAAAGATTCCCAATTGGACTGAGATAATTTTTCCTGTGTCACAAATGGCAATTTCTTATAAGATTGATCCTGGGAGAAAACATATTTTGAAATAAATCCTCATACGCTGAAAAGTATTTTTTTGCAATGAGTAGGCCAACATCATCGCCAGAGAAATTATGTCTTTTTTTTCAAGTTTGTGAAAATACCTCTCACTTTTGCACCTTATGACATCTTCTTCAACGTCAGATTCGACCAAATCAAACTTACTTTTTATCACTAAAGACGATTCTTGCCCAATTTTTATCGGTCCATACAAAGTCTTCTTTTGCACAGAATAATCAAGCTTTTTAGTTTTTCGTGCTTTTGAGGGAGTTGACAATAAAAGAAGATTCATGGATTTTTGATTCACATAAATGACCTGACACTGTTTGCTAAAACAGTTTTATGTCGTATTCAAGGCGATACACAATGGAGAATATACATAATTCGATTTTGTTTTCCGTGGTTTACATTAGATAGTATCACCCTTAAGATTTGAAATTCCACAAGTTTCATTCTATGGATTTTTTTCTTTTGCAATAGCAGAACTTGGCGTCTTAGCTCATAATGTAAAAAATCCATTCTTGGATGATTCATCAATATTTCATTGCTTTGCCATTGTGAAATTTTGGAAAAAATTCTACAAAGGAATAAGGAATATTTTTTAACTTTGCTTTATTGCCACATTTAATTGTGAAATATGAGATTTCTAGAAATCCTTGATGAATATGAATAGCAATCGTTGTTTTTCAGTTTAAGACACTGAATTTTCTTTTGTAATAAACAGTTTTTTCTTTACATTTCTTTTTCTTTGATTCTTTTTCATGCCAATTTGGCCAAGTACATGCTTCAGTTCTTTGCTTGCCCAGTCGGCTGGAGGTGGGGCTTTAGAATACACCGAGTGCATCTCTGCAAAGGAGTAAGACCCCCACCTCCAAACGAGTGTCCTAGATATGACACAAAACAATCTGATAGTGAGGTTCCAGTGATCCTGGGGCTTTGAGGAATGCGGAGCACCCCTTCATTGCCATTGCTCCCAGGTCCACTCAGGCCCAGAATAGGTTAAAAAGAGTACTATCTATGGGTTAAAAAGAACAAAACTGTATATTTATGCTGAACTGAATTGTTTGAATAAGAATTGTTTGACTAAACGAAATAGCCTGAAATAGAAAGTTTTTGACAATTAAATGGTACTTGCATTTAAACAGCGTGCTTATGCTAAACTGAATTGTTTTAAATGGAACTGTTTTTGACATTAAAACTGTACTTACACTTAACTAAATTATTTAATATAGAACTGTTTTGACATTTAACTCTGTGTAAAGAAAATTTATACTCATACTAAACTGAATTAGCTGAATTAGAACTGTTTGAATAAACTGAATAGCTAGAAATAGAAATGTTTTTGACAATTAAACCGTGTACTTATTCTAAACTGAATTGTTTGAAATAGAACTGACTGATTGCATAAAAATGGATTTGGCGTTAAATAACCTAAAAAGGTTGATATGCCATAAAACCCAACCAACCATCAATTTTTAGCACAACTGAATCGGGATTTTTTCATTTTAAAACTATTGTTTTCTCGTATTTGACGCAGCTATATATACACATATATATATATATATATATATATATATATATATATATATATATATATGCAGACACACACACACACACACACACACACACACACACACACACACACACAGATAGTATTATATAGAGTAACGTAGGATATTATATGGTCATTCATTCATGTGTTTACATTCAGACATATATGTATTATCTTATTTGTAGGTGTCCATGAAATTGTCATGGATATATTTGTACAAAATCATATGAAAAGTCTAATAGATATGGTGCGTATAGGGTAAATAATTAATATTTGATAATTTTCATGAAATAATTGAACCCTTATTTTAGATTGGGCTCCTCCCTAAAAATAATATAACAACAGTTTAAAGTAAATGAATCATTCAAAGAAGTATATGGTGGTGTAATAGTTAGCAAGCTAGACTTGCAAACCGGCACGAGTGAGTTCAAGTCTCATTGGGTGTCCCATTCATATGGCCTTGTGTCTCCTCTAAGGAAAAAGATTAGTAAATTAAGGGCACCTTGGGTGGTGTAATGGTTAGCAAGCAAGACTAGGAAGCCTACTGGAGTGAGCTCAAGTCTCTTATCGTGCCCCATTCATATGACCTTGTGCCACATCAAAGCAAAAAGCTTAGTAAACTAAGGGCACCTTGGGTGGTGTAATGGTTAGCAAGCAAGACTAAGAAACCTACTGGAGTGAGCTCCATTCTAATTAGATGCCCCATTCATATGTCCTTGTGCCACATCTAAGCAAAAAGCTTAGTAAATTAGGGGCACCTTGGGTGGTGTAATGGTTTGAAAACTAGACTAAGAAACCTACAGCAGTGAGCCCAAGTCTCAGTGGGTGACCCTTTCATATGGCCTTGTGCCACATCTAAGCAAAAAGATTAGTAAACTAAGGGCACCTTGGGATGTTTAATGGTTAGCAAGATAGTCTAGCAAACCTACAGGAGTGAGCTCAACTTTCATTGGGTGCCCCATTCAGATGGCCTTGTGCCCCATCTAAGCTAAAAGTTAAGTAAATAAAGGTCACCTTGGTTCGTGTAATGGTTAGCGAGCTAGACTAGGAAACCTACAGGAGTGAGCTCAACTTTCATTTGGTGCCCCATTCATATGTCTTTGTGCCACATCTAAGCAAAAAAGCTTAGTAAATTAGGGGCACCTTAAGTGATGTAATAGTTAGCAAGCTAGAGTAACACCCCTACGGGAGTGAGCTCCAGTGTCATTGGATGCCCCATTCATATGTCCTTGTGCCACATCTAAGCAAAAAGCTTAGTAAATTAGGGGCCCCTTAAGTGATGTAATGGTTAGCAAGCTAGACTAACACACCTACAGGAGTGAGCTCAAGTCTCATTGGGTGCCCCATTCATATAGCCTTCTAAGCTGAAAGCTAAGTAAATTAGGGGCACCTTAAGTGATGTAATGGTTAGCAAGCTAGACTAGCACACCTACGGGAGTGAGCTCAAGTCTCACTGGGTGCCCCATTCATATAGCCTTCTAAGCTAAAAGCTTAGTAAATTATCATTCAAAGAATTCAAATATGATTTTGATGAGCAATTTCATACTTGATATTTAGAAAGGTAAAGAAGTCATAACTGATAGAACAAATGCAAATAAAATGTAAAAAGACAGATACTTGGTTCGAAAAAAAAAAAACACAACAAAATTCAGCAGCGGTTATTATTTCAAATTAATCACGAAATCCAGGATCATTTATGTGGGCTGGAAATTTCATTTGTCAACTTGTATTTTAACCCGTCATTTTAATATTTTTTTTTCTTTGCGCGTACGCGCTTGTTGGGAATGGAGGGTAAATTATAATTTAGTTACGCTGAGGAGAAGATAAAATGTATATAGAGTTGGCTAGCTGAAGATAAATGTTAATAACCAATCTTTTTCATATCAGTCTTAGACAACAATAAAATCATATGAACTCGACATTCCTTGCGTCATTATTACTCAAAGGATCTCATTCAACGAGACGATTTATTGTAGACTTTTATTTAACAAATGTTCATGTCAAATCTTTCAGAGTCGAGTGAAAATTTAATAATATCGATATAAAATAAGATTGAGAGAGGTTTAATAATAATTCAGAACGCTCACGTGTAGATAACGTAGGTAACGCTTGTTATGTTATTAATTCGAGTCTTACGTATATAGATATATAGTGGCACACACACACACACACACACACACACACATATATATATATATATTTTTAAAACTCTACCCAATACACACACACACACACACACACACACACACACACACAAATATATATATATATATATATATATATATATATATATTGGGTAGATCTTCAAAATTTAGAATGCATACTTATGATATCAGATTTAGCTAAACTTTTTGTTCTTCGCAATGGAAAAAGAGTGGCCTCTTACAGTAATCATAAGAAAGCTATACGGCTGCAAGACAAACTTATGAATTGTTGCTGTTGGCGACCGTAGAGGAGGGCGACCAGAAGACTCCCTTTTAGCTACTACACCGAGGTGTAGGGGAGGGCGCTACTCCTTTCCCTGGATTTCCCCCACCTTACCCTTGATACTTATCTTATATTGCTGAATGTTAAGCAAGGCGGTATCAAGTACCATTTTTTAAGTTTTTGGTATAACGCGACCTGGGATTGAACCCAGGTCTCCCGAACCATTGGCGAACACTCTACCCACTAGGCCAATAAGAAGGTCATACTAACACTGAAGGTGACAGCATCTTCAGCGGACAGGTAAAACTTCCCTCCAAAAAGGTAACCTGGATATTGGTATTACTCCCAGGTCTACTCTTACATGAAGGAGTAGTACCTGTTAGCGTCTCATGCATGAGTCAAATAGGGTTGGTTAAAAATTATTAATATTTGATAGAAAATACGTGAAACCATACAACAGTGTGGGAATTATTTGATGGCATATAACAGCAAAAATTCATTATTGACGAATAGAAAGTGCAGGGTCAGGCAAAATGATCTGACACATTTATAGGTTTAATAAAAGACAAATAAAGTAAAGAAACAAAAATCGAGACTATCCAAATTACAGCATTGTTAAAATCGGCCAGAATACTGAGAAGGGTCCTGGAGATCTGAAGAGACTTGCTGTCACTCAGACTCCAGTGAAAGACAACCAGCTAATGCTTGATGTGAAAATTCTATATCGTGAGCCAGTACCTCCTTGAGAGAGATGGAAAAGTAATGTGTGATGGTCTGAAAAAGTAAATAAATGGTGGGTGGGGGAGATGAATTTAGAATCGAATGTTCGCGAATGTCACGTGACCTTAAAAAAAAAGGGAAGTGCATAGATTCGAACCGCTGTAGAGAATATATCTTCGCTATGAGCTGTTTGAATAAAGAAAATCCGGTTAGAAAAAATTTGTCTTAAAATGCATAATTCAGGGTCAGGCAAAATGATCTCATTTTAATAAGGAGACAAATAAAGTAAAGAAACAAAAAAGTGTTTTTATTTTTGAAAAGTACGTTTAATGCCATTCTGTTTCATTAGGTTTTGAAAATTAAATCAGTCAAATGGGATCTATATATATATATAGAGAGAGAGAGATAGATAGATAGATAGATAGATAGATAGATAACACAGTTTTGGTCGCTCAGGGCAGTACTGCCACTCCTTGTAGCGCCAGGAGTGACAGTACCGCCTTGAGCTACCGAAACTGTGTTATCACCCCTGGTTGGCGGCTGATGAGGGCAAGGTATCGCACGTGCTTTCACACGTTGTATGATGAATATATATATATATATATATATATATATATATATATATATATATATATATATATATATAATTAAATCGCGAGTCGGGCCTATCCTACTAATGTTTCGCCTCACCGACTCATCAGGAAATCGAAGGCGTTCACGGCGGGTCATTTCATGTGGAATGGCAGTAATTTCTTGACGAATTGCATCTTTAAGTTGTTCAATAGATTGAGGGCAATTACTGTATACCTTTGACTTGAGGTATCCCCAGAGAAAAAAATCGCACGGATTTAAATCAGGTGAACAGGCGGGTCAACCGATGTCACCACGCAATGAGATCAAATGACCAGGGAACATCTCCCTCAAAATCATCATGGCACGTCGAGAAGTTTATTATATGAAAAATAAAATGGCATTATATGTACTTTTCGAAAATAAAAACTATTTTTTGTTTTTTTACTTTATTTGTCTTTTATTAAACCTACAAATGTGTCAGATCATTTTGCCTGATCCTGTACAATTAAATATTACAATGGAACATTGAAAATATTAAGATTGCAATCAATCTTTCACAAATGAATTAAATTTTGGCATTATAATAATATAAGGAGTTTGTATGTTGTTAAACAACTAACCCAAATCAAACCAAACTCCTCCACAGAGACACTTATTCTAGTTAATATATATATATATATATATATATATATATATATATATATATATATATATATATAATATTGAACAAGTCCTGGCGGCAACACCCCACAAGGCACCAGCTATACGGCCACCTGCCTCCCATCACTAAAACTATCCAAGTTAGACGAACCAGACATGCAAGACACTGCTGAAGAAGCAGGGACGAGCTCATAAGCGATGTACTCCTATGGACCCCCACATATGGCCGAGCAAAAGCAGGACGACCAGCTCGAACATACATGCAGCAGCTTTGTGAGGATACGGGATGTAGCCTTGAAGACCAGCCAGAGGCGATGAAAGATAAGGAGAAGTAGCGAGAAAGGGTCAGGGATATCTGTGCTAGCAGCACGACATGATGATGATGATGACATATATATATATGTACATGGAAACTTGTTGGTAATATTGGCGAAAAATGTTCGGTAAAAAATCCTTTAACGAATTTTTCCAGTTTGTCATTTAAACTAAACAACACACACACACACACACACACACACACACACACATATATATATATATATATATATATATATATATAGATAGATAGATAGAACACAGTTTCAGTAGCTCAATGCGGTATTGCCACTCCTTGTAACGCCAGGAGTGACAGTACCGCCTTGAGCTAACGAAACTGTGTTATCACCCCTGGTTGGCGGTCGACGAGGGCAAGGTATCGCACGTGCTTTCACACGTTGTATGATGAATATATATATATATATATATATATATATATATAAAATTAAATCGCGAGTCGGGCCTATCCTACTAAAGTTTCGCCTCACCGGCTCATCAGGGAATCTAGTACCGACTGACGAAACTAGGAGAAAACACAAGTTTTATTAACCAAAAACCTACTCAGCTAAAAAAATTGTACAAAAAAAAAAAAAATAAATAAATAAAAAACAACCCAGAACACTACTTTTAATATCTAGTTTATTAGGAAAAAAAACCTACCACACTCGGGACAAATACGTAGAAATAAGCTCTAATTATAGAGTAGCCAATTCCTTTCGTGTTTACAATTGTTTAGTACCTCCGACCTTTGGTTTAACATATCCCTACCATTGCAAGAAGCTATATCTAAGTTTTCTTCATTACAAAGCATGCAATCTTTGTCGCCGGCCCTATACTTACGGCATTTTTTTATAACTTCCCATTTCAATATGGGATCTATTCCTTTTTTATCTTTAATCTCCCACACATAATTAGATAGCGTGGTACTATGCCTATATTTTTCATGGATAGTAGGTTAGTATATATATATATGTATATATATATATATATGTGTGTGTGTGTGTGTGTGTGTGTGTGTGTGTGTGTGTTGTGTCTTGAGTCTATATGGAAATTGATTTCCTTTCCAACTTACATACAAGTATTCAAATTTCAGGTGTAAATTGGTTCATAAATTCCCCAAATTTTTCTCAAGAGCTTTTGAACCCCTTTATAAGCCATCATCATGGGGCAAAGGGGGTCACAAATGCAAAGAATAGTTTGTTTTTTTAAAATTGTTAAACATTTTGTATACTTAGGTTGATAAACGGATAGTAAAACGAAGGCTGTTGTGCTTTTTTTCAATGTTGAGTCTAATCTCGGCCAGAAGACCAGACTTAATAAGCAACAAAAGAGAACTTGCAAAATTGTCGACTTTGCTGTCCCGGCTGACCACAGAATAAAACTGAAAGAATGTGAAAAGAAGGATAAGTACCTCGACCTTGCTAGGGAATTGAAAAAACTGTGGAACATGCAAGTGACAATTATACCAATTGTAATTGGTGCGTTTGGAACAGTAACTAAGGGATAACTAAAGGGACTGGAAGACTTGGAAGTTGGTGGACGAGTGGAGACCATCCAAACAACAGCATTGTTGAGAACGGCCAGAATACTAAGAAGAGTCCTGGAGACTTGAGGAGACTTGCTGTCACTTAGACTCCAGTGAAAAACCATCGGCTCCCGCTGATGTGAAAACTCTAATGAGTGAATAATAATAATAATAATAATAATGATAATAATAATATATGTATATTAGATTTATATATCTAATGCTATGGAATTTAGTCTGCGACCCCTGGGTTTAATGAAGTTTTTACATATCAACAATCATCCGGCAATTAACAAAATGAAATAATTCAAAAATCGAAAAATACAGTTGTGTAGGAATCTTTACGTGTGATTGTGCGTGCGTGTGTGTGTGTGTGTGTGTGAGTGAGTGTGTGTGTGTGCGTGTGTGTGCATGCGCAGCGCGTTGTTTTTACCGGATGTTCGTCGTCAGTGTCTCTGGTATTGCTACATTACTGTCATTATTGCTCATGTACCTTCACATACACATACACTATATACCACTCACACATACACACACAATAATACGCAACTATAACCCACACGCGCTCACACACACACATACGCACACACACACTTGCAATCACACGTAAAGATTCCTACACAATCCCAATGGTTTTTGACTGTATTTTTCGATTTTCGATTCATTTCATTTTAATAACTGGCTGATGATTTTTGTAAAAACTTCATGAAACAAATTCCATGGCATTAAATATATAAATCTAATATATATATATTTATTATTAATATATAATAGCTCTATCCTAGATATTGAGCACTCTCCATATTATATTGCACTTGGGTCGACACATACCCACAAAGTGATTTAGTGATAACCAACGTTGTTATAATATATATATATATATATATATATATATATCATAACAGTGTTGGTTTATAAATATATATAGAAGGGTTGACAAAATAATGGCAACAGCTGAAAATTCCAAATAAATTAATATTTATATGGTTTTTTGATTGCAGCCCCTTCTGTAAAGTCCGGCTTCGTGCAGTTACCTTCGTACAGTTTTTGAGGAGACTGGGTTCTCGCGATGATCATTAAGCTCTGCTGTGAAGTGCACGTGGTGTAATGGTTATCGTCGTAGGAAATAGACACGGCGACATGAGTTCAAATCCTGGACGAGACTGCATTTCACATAGCACTAATACCCTTGGGAAAGGTATGAATCCAATTATTCTCCCTCCAGCTATGGGTAAATAGTAGGGCAGACTAGGTTCTTTAGCCCTGGTGAGGCAACTAGTCTAGGAGAAGGAAAACTCTGAATTCAAACCTGTTAAACTCCGCTTAAAAATTGACCTTGTGTCGTATCCTGCCCGAGCGGAGGGGTTGGGTAAATATGATTAAGCTCAGCTGTAATTTTTGGAGGTGTATTCTTGTGATCCTTCCTAACAATTCGCGTAAGAGTCCGATGGTTTCTCTCAGACAGCTTTCGCAAATGTTTTCATTACTTTGGAGACAGTACTCCTCGCTATATAAAATAATTCAAAGGTTTTTGTTACTCTGCCATACGCGCACCAACAATTTGATAGATCTGCCATTTTAACGAATTTTAATTAATTTCTTCGGATAAAAAAGCAACCATTCTTGAAAATTAAACGAGAAAAATTAATAATAAATCAAAAACCATAAAAAAAGCATTTGATGGAGGAGTTTCAAAATTATGATACTAAGATTCTTGCTGTTTCCATTATCTTGTTTAAGCCCAGTATATAAGTGTGTATATGTGTGTGTTTTGTGAATGAAATGAAAATGAAACCCTGAAAAGGATTGGTTGGTTGGTTGGTTTGTTAGGTTTTATGGCATATCAACCTTTTTAGGTTATTTAACACCTAATCCATTTTTTTTTTTTGCAGTCAGTCAATTCTATTTAAAACAATTCAATTTAGAATGAGTACACAGTTTAATCGTTAAAAAACATTTCTTTTTCAAGCTATTCAGTTTATTCAAGCAGTTCTAATTCAAACAATTCAGGTTAGTATAATTACAGATTTTGTTTACGCACAGTTGCAAGTCAAAACAGTTCTATATCAAACAATTTAGTTTAGTGTAAGTACAGTTTCAATGTCAAAAACAGTTCCATTTCAAACAATTCAGTTTAACATAAGCACGCAGTTTAAATATAAGTATATAGTTTAATTGTGAAAAAAATTTTCTATTTCAAGCGATTCAGTTTAGTGAAACAGTTCTAATGCAAACAAATCATTTTAGCATAAGTATGCTCTTTTAGTTCTATTTAACCCATTGATACGGACCTATCAGGTGCTACCACTCTGGGTCAGAGTAGTCCTGGGAGCAATGGCAAGGAAAGGGTGCTCCACATTCCCCAAAGCCCCAGCAATACTGGAGCCTGACCATCAGATTATTTAGTGTTATATCAGGACACTCGTTTGGTGGGGGGTCTTACCCCTCTGAAGAGGTGCAATCGGTATATTCTACAGCCCCAGTTAATGAAAGGGAAGAAGGGAGAGAAGGTAGTAAGACAGAAAAAGATCTTTAATCATGTTTTGTAAAGTAGAAAATTATTTAAAAGAGAATAAGAATGAAAAAGAAGATAATGTTTATAACGAGTGGGAAGAAGTATTTAAAAAAAAATGAAACGAAGGAAAGAGAAAACAAATCTCATTGAAATTTCAGCATCACGTAATGTGATAGATGAATACCACTATTACTTTTGTTAGTATGGTTGACACAAATACATACACACTGAGTTTATTTTCAGTTACTTTTGTTTCAAATTGTTTCTCTCTTTAGTAGCCATCTGCCTAAGCAACAACAAAAGTTCCTAATCACTTATCAGTTATACAAAAGAAACCTCAATACAGCTGACGTTCTATCTCTCGATGGGTCCACTGCTTCGAGTCCCAAACGCTGGGAGGTTTATAATCAGAATCTAATTATTAGCCCTTGATTACATAGTCCTATATTCCACTGACACATCACCTTTGCGTCTACAAGATGTTTATGTAAAGAATGCTCTAAAGATAATTCCTGTGGAGTTGATACTGAGATTCAAACAATAAAGATTTTCGCCAAGTTTGTGAAAACAAGGAAGAAAATGAAAAGTAAGATGGTGGGGGGTGTCATTAGATACATTATTGTTTATATATGTAGTAGGAAAGGATGTTGTCCATGTGAAGCAAAGAAGATATGATTAAAGGGAACAGGGTTTAAATGAGACTCGCTCTCCTCATTTTCTTCTCTCTTATTCATATATATATATATATATATATATATATATGTATATATATATATATGTATTTTTTCAAGAACAAACCCAATATTCGGTCACATTAGGATAAAAAAATTATTTCCATCCTGTTAAGAGCATTGATATGAGTCAAAACTCCAAAAGAATTTTAACAGGACTTGATCAGATCCAACAAGAAAATAAAATGCAACCAGACAGGAGAGAAAGAGAGAAAGAGAAAGGAAAGAGAGGAAGGAATGAAGACCATTTCACTTATGTACTAATCTTGTGTCATGTAAGGTTAGTTCTGGTCTCTTCCTGTTTCAATTTAAGACAAAGATAAAATATCAGTTACAGTAATACATATCAAAATTTCTAGCATTTATAAGAAAATTATTAATTTCAAATTCAGTATGTCATCTTTTTTTGCTTTGAAAAGTACCAAAAACCTCATGGCGGAAATGGTAAGACGTTTTTATCTAAGTCAAAATATCAATACCAATTTAATAAATTATAGTTAGATATCAACTTTGACTATATATAAAATTTTTGACTATAGTCTAAATTTATTTCTATGCCTACATCTAGTCATTAAATTATTCCCTATTTCGGATTTACTTGATTGAAGAATACCTATATATATATATATATATATGTGTGTGTGTGTGTGTGTGTGTGTGTGAGTGTGTGTGTGTGTGTGTGCACCGAGACACACTGAAACGCTCGAACGCTCACACACACACACACACACTCACACACACACACACACATATATATATATATATATAGGTATTCTTCAATCAAGTAAATCCGAAATAGGCCCCATAGAAGTCCTCTTGTGTGTGCACCGAGACACACTGAAACGCTCGAACGCTCACACACACACACACACACACACGCACGCACGCATACACACACACACACACATATATATATATATATATATATATATATTAGATATATATATTTAGTTCATGGAATTAAGACAGCAACCCCTGGGTTTCAAGGAGTTTTTGCAAAACAACAATCATCAGGCAGTTAACAAAATAAAATGAATCGAAAATCGAAAAAAATAGTAAAAAAACCGTTGAGATTTTGTAGGAATCTTTACGTGTGTGAGTGTGTGCGAGTGTGTGCGTGTGTTTGTGTGGGTTATAGTTATGTATTATTGTGTGTATTTTTGGATACACACTTACAAAGGCAGCGTGTTGTTTTAACCGGATATAAATTTGTCGGTGTATCTTGTTTTTGCTACATTATTTTATTTCTGTAAGTGTTGAAACAAAGCTAAGGAACAAAACATCATCATTTCATGTCGAGGGGTCACTGTCTTAATTCCATGAATTAAACATATATATGTAATATATATTTATTCATTATTATTATATAATAGCTCTATCCTAGATATTGAGCACTCTCCATATTATATTACTCTTGGTTCGACACAAACCCACAAAGTTTTTTAGTCACAACCAACACCGTTATAATATAATATATTTGTATATACGAGGATCATAAGATAAGTTTCCAGACTTTTTTCGTATGGGCACTTTTATTGATAGTACCTTTCGAACTAATCTCCTCCGGCTGCAATGCACTTGTTGTATCGTTCCAACAACTTCTCGAAGGCCCCATAGAAGTCCTCTTGTGTGAGTGTGTTAATGACCTTCGTCACAGCCTCTTTTATCTCCTCAATTGTCTCATAATGACAGTCTCTGAGCTTAGGGAATAACCAAAAGTCACAGGGAGCAAGGTCTGGACAATAGGGAGGCTGACGAAGTGTCTTGATGGCCATCTTGGTCAAATAGTGTGTGACAAGGATGGAGTTATGGACTGGTGCATTGTCCTGGTGGAAATGCCACTGACCCGATTTGAAGAGTGCTGGCCTCTTCCCATGGAATCTCTTCCTGAACTCCCTTAAAACCTCAACATAGTAACCCTAACCCTAACCCTTTGGCCAATCAACTCTGGTGTATTGGCCTCCCTACTCCTCCCACACCTCTCATCATCCCTCACAGACTCCCTGGCTTCCTTGAACCTCTTATGCCACTCAAAAACTCTAGCTCGATTCATGCAAGATGCTCCAAAAGCAGTCTGAAGCATTCCATATGTTTCTGTGGCGTTTTTTCCAAGTTTTAAACAGAATTTTATTGCATATCGTTCTTCTAAAGTGTCCTCACGTCCAGATTTCATTTTTGAAATTCACCAGCTGTGACAATCAGGCTTTAGTAGAGTGTATTCCAAATGCTGCTGTAGCTGTTGATTTGAACCTGAAACCATAAAAAGTGGATAGTCATCTCATAAGTTGTATAGCAATAACATACTCCTATTTACCAACCCCTCCGCTCGGGCAGAATATGACACAAGGTCAATTTTTAAGCGGAGCATAAGAGGTTTGAATTCAGAGTTTTCCTTCTCCTAGACTAAATACCTTTCCCAAGGGAATTAGTGCTATGTGAAATGTAATCAGTCTTGTCCAGGATTTGAACTCGTGTCGCCGTGTCCATTTTCTTACGACGATAACGACTACACCACGGGCACAATAACATACAGCACTTTCAAGAGTCTACGACAATTTTAAATGCCTGCACAAAAAAAGTCAGTAAACTTATTGAAATCACCACGTACATATATATATATATATATATATATATATATATATATAGTAATTAAAAGATTAAGAATCGTGACCAATTTAAATGATATTGAACATTATGAAACTTTTAAGAGGAATTGGTGAATATTCTACTATGAATATTTTAGGTTTAGTTTGGTCGGTTTGGGTTTTAGGGCATATTGTTGGCAATTGTTGGTCATTTAAAGCTACCCCCTGTTTATACATATATGTTAAATACATTTGGTTTGTAAACCCATTTAATAGATACATTTGAAACGTGCCTAAGCTCATTCCTTTGTACAGTGATAAATGTTTTCAAGTATTTCTATCTAACACAAATATTTCTATTTACTATAAACGATTTATTTGCAGACAGTTAAATGGTTTCAAGTATTGCTATGTAACAGTAACAATGTGGCAGCTGTCTTTTTTTGCACACATTTTAATGAATATAGACATGATTCTTTTGTGTACAGTTTGAGGACAGTTTCATTTTTAAATGAGTTAAAACTAATTTGCTAGCATATTAATATTGTCATTATTCCCACATAGTTAAATGGTTTCAAGTATTGCTATCTAACACTAATAATTCTATTCAACACTATTCTCATCAGTCAATTGTTTGTACACACTTAAATACATATGCGGGGGTGTTCTCGTGGTGTAATGGTTAAAGAGATGGACTGTGGAATCGTAGTAAGCGAGTTCGTACTCCAGTCGCGCTATTACGTTCACTTTCGGGCAAATACCCTTGGGAAAGGTATGAACCCCCTTATCCTTATAATTTTTTGCTCACACTGATGCTTTTCCTAAGCAAGTGATCTACTTAAAATAACTTAAAATGATAAATTTACGACAGTTTTCCCATAATAAACACTCAGCTAATATTTTTCAATGATTCTGGAAGTAAGTGCTTTCTTTATGTCTTTGATATTTGAAAAGAAATTCACCTTTTAACAGCTGCATTTTATAAAGAGAAATGCAACGAGTTATTCAGAGTTAATGGGCTGCTGCTGCTAACATGAAAACACAATACTGATGAACAGAATTTTTCATGATGTTCCGAGGATTTTACATACTTGAAACGACTTTCCAAAAAATAGTCAGTGATTAACGTCTGATTCTTTTAAACACTGTGTACAAATAAATGATTAATATCAAATAGAGGTATTAGTGTTAAAAGTAATTATTGAAACATTCCAATAAACAGAATTATTAGTTTTTATCATTAAGGGTTTTCGGACTCCTTATATAACCCAGACGACAATAGTAATTGAATAGAGAATGTTTTCTTTTCAATATCTCCTTATTTGGTTGGATTGGTGCAGAAAAGTAACCAAATACCTTATCTAAAATGATACAGTTTCACCGTTTATATATATATATATATGTATATATATATATATATATATATATATATATATATATATCTTTAAGAAAAAACAACGAAACCAATCACAAAGGATTATAAATTTATTTCTATCCTGTTACGCATTTTTGAAATTTCCAAAAACACGAAAAAAAATTAACAGGACTTCTTCAGATCTTTTTGATAAAAAAACTAGAATAGACACATAAGAGTGGGAGGGGATAGAAGAGGGGTGAAGAGTTACATCTTCATTAAGCCCACTTCCGTTTTAAATTTAAAATTTCGGTTAGCAATGTAGTAAATTTATTTAAAAAAATTCTTTATTCTTAATATTTAAAAAAAAATTTACATTTAGACTTAAATTACAGATATTTTTAATTAGATTTACATTTTAATTAATAATCTCACGTAAAGATGCAGTAATAGATATATTAAAACAAAAACAAATATTTAATTTACTTAAATATTTAAATATTTCAAAAATATTTAGAAGGCATTAATCAGTTACACTTTTTATGCGTAGTACATATGTATTATATGCTTTTTCACAATTTTCTATCTAACAATTTATTTTATTTATTCTCAAAATTAACTGTAATTCTCAAATTTAAATATTCATTCATGAATAATTTCTTGTCCAGATGGAATTACTCCCAACTCCGGTTTAACTGGACTAAGTATACTATATATATATATATATATATATATATATATATATATATATATATATATATATATATATATATATATATTTACTAATCTAATATCTACCAGTATTCACGGTACCAGAAAAAAACAAAAAAACAAAAAAAAAAACCTGGCCAGGAACAAGAGAAAAAAGTATCTCGAATCACCGCCCAGGGGAAAAAGAAAAAAAAATTTTGGCTCAAAAAGAAAGAAAAGGCCAACTTCATCCGACCCCTTGAAAAAAATCAAGAGGTAGATCCTATAATGAAATGGGAAGTAATAAAGAAATGCCGTAAATATAGGGCAGGTTATAGAGCTTGTTGGCTTTGTATGGAGGAAAAATTGGCGATAGCGTCTTGTAAAAGTAGGAATATGTTAAACAAAAGATCGGAGGTGTTAAATAGTTGTAGACACAAAAGGGCGTGGTTACTCTAATTAGGGATAGGTTTTAGAAAAAAAAAATTTATTTTATTTTTTTTATTTTATTTTATTTATTTATTTTTTTATGCAAATTTTAAGCTAGGCGGGTTTTTGGTGAATAAAGGAAAGCGATTTCTCCTTGAATTCAGTTGAAGTTAGGCTTCCTGATGATCCGTTAAGGTGAAACTTTAGTAGAAGATTTTCGACTCGCGATTTAGGTTAATTTCATATATATATATATATAGGTTAATTTTATATATATATATATATAAATATATATATATATATATAGAGGTTAATTATATATATATATATATAAATATATATATATATATATAGGTTAATTATATATATATATATATATATATAAAGATAAACAGATAGTCGAATTAAAAAGAAATAGAAAGAAGATCAGATATATCATTGAATGTTGATAATACACAGATACGAACAATACAATTTAAACGCTGATATGGAAGTAAATAATTGAATTGAATCCGGCATTATTGAGAAAAATTGCTAAACAAGATAATCCAAGCAGAAAGTGAGATTTATTGAGAAATAAAGCCGAACTATCAGAAAAAAAAAGGAGGTGCCCGTGGTGTAGTCGTTATCGTCTCGAAATGGACACGGCTACACGAGTTCAAACCTGGACGAGACTGGTTGCATTTCACATAGCACTAATACCCTTGGGAAAGGTATGAATCCAATTATTCTCCCTCCAGCTATGGGTAAATAGTAGGACAGACTAGGTTCTTCAGCCTTGGTAAGGTAATTAGTCTAGGAGAAGGAAAACTCTGAATTCAAACCTGTTAAACTCCGCTTAAAAATTGACCTTGTGTCATATCCTGCCCGAGCGGAGGGGTTGGGTAAATAGTATCATCAGAACTAGCAGGGATGATATCTTGTGATGTTAGATCACCGATGAATAACTAATAAAATATAAAATACAAAACAAAGAGGAAATGTTATATATTGGGAAAGGAGGAATTGTTTTATCAGTTAAAACAGCGTTCGCGTTTACAAATATGTCCTATGGCTGGTTTGGTTTGGTTTCTTTGCTTAATGGCATATCATCCTTTGTAGGTTATTTAATGCCAAAGCCATTCTCCTAGAAGAACATTAGTGGTGCTATTTAACCCATAGCTGGGAGGATAAGTGGGTTCATACCTTTCCCAAGTGTATTTTCCCGAAAGTGAACGTAATAGCGTGACTGGAGTTTGAACTCGCATACTACGATTCCGAAGTCCATCGCTTTAACCATTACACCACAAGGACACCCCCTCTCTATGGCTGTATAGGAATATTCTGTAGAACTTATTTGTTCTGTTTGTTCATCAAGAAAGATTTTGAATTAGAGGGAGAAAGAGAAAGAAGTAGAAAGAAGCAGAAAGAAAAGAGAAAGAAAGAGAAAGAAGGAAAAAGAAGGAGAAAGAAAGAGAAAGAAGGAGAAAGAAGGAGAAAGAAAGAGAAAGAAGGA
Source organism: Sepioteuthis lessoniana (assembly GCA_963585895.1). Classification (NCBI taxonomy): domain Eukaryota; kingdom Metazoa; phylum Mollusca; class Cephalopoda; order Myopsida; family Loliginidae; genus Sepioteuthis; species Sepioteuthis lessoniana. Next base: position 15,555,833 of record OY757920.1, on the reverse strand, counting down.
CGAAGAAAGAGAAAGAAGGAAAAAGAAAGAGAAAGAAAGAGAAAGAAGGACAAAAAAAAGAAAAAGAAAGAGAAAAAAAGAGAAAGAAGGATGAAGAAAGAGAAAGAAAGAGAATGACGAAGAAAGAGAAAGAGAAAGAAGGAGAAAGAGAAAGAAGGAGGAAGAAATAGAAAGGAGGAGAGAGAAAGAGAAAGAAGAAAAAAGAAAGAGAGAGAAGGACGAAGAAAGAGAAAGAAGGAAAAAGAAAGAGAAAGAAGAACGAAGAAAGAGAAAGAAAGAGAAAAAAGAGAAAGAAGGATGAAGAAAGAGAAAGAAAGAGAAAGACGAAGAAGGAGAAAGAGAAAGAAAGAGGAAGAAAGAGAAAGAGAGAGAAAGACGAAGAAGGAGAAAGAGAAAGAAAGAGGAAGAAAGAGAAAGAGAGAGAAGGAGGAATAAAATCCCGGCGCTTTTCTATAATCTTACGTCACATTCTGCCGTTTCTTTCTTTTCTTTTCCTTCCTTATTTCTTTTTTGAGAAAATGATCTATCAGTTTTGTGTCAAAATGTGACTAAGGAAAAAAAAAAAAAGTGAATATATTTTCACTCGTGAATTGTTAGTGATACATTGCAATACTTCATCATCATCATCATATCGTGCTGGCAGCACGGATATCCCTGACTCTCTCTCGCCACTCCTCCCTATCGTTCATCGCCCTAGGTAGGTCTTCAGGACAACAACCTGTATCCTCACATAGCTGCTGAATGTACGTTCGTGCTGGTCGTCCTGCTTTTGCGCGGCCATGTGTGGGGATCCATAAGAGTACATCTCTTATGAGTTCATCTCTGCTTCTCCAACAATGTCCTGCATGTCTGGTTCGTCTAACTTGAATAGTGTTCGTGATAGGGGGCAGGTGGCCGTACAGTTGGTGTCTTGTGGGGTGTTGCTGCCAGGAGTTGTTCAGGATTGCACGCAGCATTCTTATGTAATTGCCATCTAGTTTCTTCTCCAGCCGTTTTGTTAGCGTCCATGTAGTGCATCCATATAGTAGTATCGATGTGACCGCTGCCTGGAAGAAACTGCGTTTCATTTTATCGGTTAGGTCTGATTTCCATATAGTCGATAGCCTATTGATAGCTGTCCATGCTTTCGTTAACCTCGTTTCGATGTCCTTTTCGGTTGATTCGACGCTGCTTCCTAGGTACGTGAATTTGTCTCGAACTGACGAAGAAAAGAAGCAGAAGATACCCCGCAACAACAATTACCGACGCCGACTACGCCGATGACATAGCGATACTGGCAAATACACCTGACCAAGCCGAAACACTTCTGCATAGTTTGGAACGAGCAGCAGCAAGCATAGGCCTCCATGTTAATGCACACAAAACGGAATATATGTGCTATAACCAAACGGGGGACATCTCCACTCTAGAAGGAACCCTTGCAATACTTAGAACCATTAAACTGTGTACAAAAGAATGAATAGTGCTGAATAGAATTATTAGTGTTGAATAGCAATACTTAAAACCATTTAACTATGTAGAAATATTACCTAGATTAATGTGAAAACAAATTAGTTCGAAATATTTTTTAAATGAAATTATCCTCAAAATGTTCACGAAAGAATCATATCTATATCCATTAAAATGTGTACTAACAAACGACTGATGTTACATTATTACTTGAAACCATTTAACTGTGTGCAAACAAATCCTTAATAGTAAATAGAAATGTTTGTGTACAAAAGATTGAACTTAGGCTCGTTTAAAAATGTATCTACTAAATGTGCTTACAATTCATATCTATCTAATATATATTGATAAAGAGGATTTGGCATTTGATAACCAACAATTGTAGATATGCCATAAAACCCAACCACACCAAATCATATACATTTAATATATATGTATCAAGAGGATTTGCCATGAAATAACCTACAATGGTTGATATGCCATAAAACCCGACCAAACCCAATCATATACATTTAATATATATGTAAAAACAGGATTTGGCATTAAATAACCAACAATGGTTGATATGCCATAAAACCCAACCAAACCAAATCATATATATTTAATATATATGTATAAAGAGGATTTGGCATTAAATAACCTACAATGTTGGATAGGTCATAAAACCCAACCCAACCAAATGATATATCTATATAAATAAAAATGTAAATGTTTGTTACTAATTGATAATCTCTTTTTTTGTGTTTAAATTCAACGAAAAACATCCATTAAAAAGTTTTCTTTCATAAACCATATTTCGTTGATGCAGTAGTAACAAATTGTTTACTAATTATTTTATTCTCTTTTTTCAATATGACATTTTTTTCTCTTAAAGTTCAAACATCTTCTATATAAATAAAAAAGTAACTGTTTGTTACTAACTGATAATCTCCAGTTTTATACAACTAATTGGTTAACAATTTTCAGACAGTATTTTATTCACATTCAGGAGTGTTTTTATATACTTACTAGCTGCACCCAGTCACACGTTGCTGTGGCTCAGTTTGTTTAAATGGAAGAAAAAAAGAAAATGCGTGTTTCTAATATGCTTAATTTTCCAATACTTGGATAATAAGTATATAAAAACACTCCTGAATTCGAATGGTGTAAAACTAGAGATTATCGGTTAGTAACAAATATTTACATTTTTATTTGTATAGATTATCCAATTATTGGAAAATTAATTGAATAACCTACAATGATTGATATGCCATAAAAAGCAAACAAAACAAATCATATATATGAAATATATATGCATAAAGAGGATTTGGCATTAAATAACCTACAATGGTTGATATGTCATAAAACCCAACCAAACCAAATCCTATATATATCTAATAAATATGTATAAGGTGGATTTGGCATTGAATAACCTACAAGAGTTGATATGCCATAAAACCAAACCAAACCAAATCATATACATTTAATATAAATGTATAAAGAGGATTTGGCATTAAATAACCTACAAAGGTTGATATACCATAAAACCCAACCAATCTGCTTAATTTTCCAATACTTGGATAAGTATATAAAAACACTCCTGAATTCGAATGGTGTAAAACTGGAGATTATGGGTTAGTAACAAACATTTACATTTTTATTTGTATAGATTATCCAATTATTGGAAAATACAACATAGAAACATACATTTTCTTTTTTTATTCCATTTAAAAAAAAATGAGCCAAGAGCCACGCGTAGCCGGGTACAGCTAGTATTTAATATATATGTATAAAGAAGATTTGGCATTAGATAACCTTCCTTGTTTGGTATGCCATAAAACCCAACCAAACCAAATCATATATATTTAATATATATGTATGAAGAGGATTTGGCATTAAATAACCAACAATGGTTGATATGCCATAAAACCCAACCAAATCAAATCATATATATTTAATATATTTGTATAAAGAGGATTTGGCACTAAATAACCTACAATGGTTGATATGCCATAAAACCCAACCAAACCAAATCATATATATTTAATATATATGTATAAAGAGGATTTGGTACTAAATAACCTACAATGGTTGATATGCCATAAAACCCAACCAAACCAAATCATATATATTTAATATATATGTATAAAGAGGATTTGGCCCTAAATAACCTACAATGGTTGTTATGCCATAAAACCCAAACAAACCAAATCATATATATTTAACATATATGACTAAGGTGGATTTGGCACTAAATAACCCACAATGGTTGATATGCCATAAAACTCAACCAAACCGAATCATATATATTTAATATACATTTATAAAGAGGATTTGGCATTAAATAACCTACAATGGTTGATATGCCATAAAACGCAACCAAACCAAATCATATATATTTAATATATATGTATAAAGAGGATTTGGCACTAAATAACCCACAATGGTTGATATGCCATAAAACTCAACCAAACCGAATCATATATATTTAATATACATTTATAAAGAGGATTTGGCATTAAATAACCTACAATGGTTGATATGCCATAAAACCCAACCAAACCAAATCATATATATTTAATATATATGTATAAAGAGGATTTGGCATTAAATAACCTACAATGGTTGATATGCCATAAAACCCAACCAACCCAAATCATATATATTTAATATATATGTATAAAGAGGATTTGGCATTAAATAACCTACAATGGTTGATATGCCATAAAACCCAACCAAACCATATGTCATATATGTATAAGTAGAGGCATTTAAATTTGTCAATATTCTATGGAAAGCAATGAATGTATTCTTGAAACCAACTGAGAATCCAAACAGCAGGCCACTCACATGTTTACTAACAAAACGTAATTTTTTTCCAGTTATTATTTTAATGATGGAATCGTGTCACTGGTTGGTTAACATTAAGTCGAAAGCCAATATTTCCTTCATTATTATTATTATTATTATTATTATTACTATATGCATGTGCCCGTGGTGTAATGGTTATCGTCGTTGGAAATGGACACGGCGACACGAGTTCAAACCCTGGACGAGACTGACTGCATTTCACATAGCACTAATACCCTTGGGAAATGTATTAATCTAATTATTTTCCCTCCAGCTATGGATAAAATAGTAGGACACACTGGGTTCTTTAGCCTTGGTGAGGCAACTAATCTAGGAGAAGGAAAACTCTGAATTCAAACCTGTTAAACTCCGCTTATAATTGACCTTGTGTCATATCCTGCCCGAGTCGAGGGGTTGGTAAATAAGTTTATTATTATTATTTACTCAGAGTTTTTCACATCAGTTTTAGCTGATGGTCTTTCATTGGAGTTCGAATGACAGCGAGTCTCTTCAAGTCTCCAGGACTCTTCTCAGTATTCAGGCCGTTCTCAATAATGCTGTAGTTTGGATGATCTCAACTCGTCCGCCAAATTCCAAGTCCTCCACTCCTTTTAATAATCCTTTATTTACTGTACCGAAAGCACCAATCATAATTGGTATAATTGTAACCTTCATGTTCCATAGTTTTTTTAATTCCCTAGCAAGGTTCAGGTACTTATCCTTCTTTTCACTTTCTTTCAGTTTTATTCTGAGGTCAGCCGGGACAGCGAAGTCAACAATTTTGCAAGTTCTCTTTTTTTTTTCTTGATTATTATAAGGTCTGGTCTTCTGGCCGAGATTAGGTGATCCGTGTGTATGTCAAAGTCCCATAGGAGTTTATGTGTATCGTTTTCTAGAACAGATGCAGGGTTGTGTATATATCATTTGTTCATATGGTCAAATTGAAATTTCTTGCACATCTCCCAGTGGATCATCTTGCCCACACAGTCATGCCTATTCTTATACTCCTTCTGTGCTAATTTGCTGCATTCGCTTATTATGTGATGGATGGTTTCGTCTCTGTCACCACATAACCCAAATTTACTATTTTGTTGCGTCTTATCTATTCTCCCTTTGATACGATTGGTTCAAATGGCGTTGCTTTGTGCTGCTATTAGGAGAGATTCAGTTTCTCTTTTAAAGTTTCCTTTTCTTAGACACGTTCTGGTTTTCTCGTGTGCGATGTTATTTATTGGTCGTTTAAAGCGCCCGTGGATTTGTTTTTCTTCCCATTTTTGTTTCCTAGTTATTGTTATTCTGTTGGTCATCGTGTTGTCAGTATTGTTTTTGATGGCTGTAATCAGTCCTCCTTTGTGTTTTTCTATGTAGTCCTCGAGTCGTTGTATCGATGCGTCAACGCTGTCTTCATTGCTGGCAAGTCCTTTTCCTCCCTCTTTTCTTGATACATATAGTCTGTCAACGTCGTCTTTGGGATGTATTGCCTTATGCATGGTCATTAGTTTTCTTTTTCTTTGGTCCATTTGTTTAAGTTCATCTCTGGTCCACTTCAAAAAGGATTCCGAATATCTAAGGAGTGGCACAGCCCAGGTATTTATTCCCTTGATAAGGTTTCTGCCAGAGAGTTTTGTCTGTAGTAGTTTTCTAGTTCTCCTGAGATATTCTTTTTGAATTTTGTCTTTGATTTCCACTTGTTTGATGGTGTCAGCCCCCAAGACACCCAAATATTTTCTAAGTTTCCTTTTCTCCGAACGTTGTAATTTTATCTACTCCCATTCCGTCAGTTCTATGTCGTTTTCTACTTTCCATTACAAGCTTGGCACATTTTTCTATGCCAAATTACATTCCTATGTCCTGACTGTATATTCTAACTGCGTGTATTCAAGTTTCCTGTTCTTTTTCATTTTTTTGCAAATAGTTTGATGTCATCCATATACATTAGGTGATTGATATTTTCTTGAGATCTACTAAGTTTGTATCCGGCAGTGAGTTTTCTGAGTATGTTGTTAAGTGTCATCATGGCAATTATGAATAGGAACGGTGATAGTGCATCTCCTTGAAAAATACCTCTTTGGATTTTTGCTCCAGCTAAGCGTCTTCCACCGGCTGCCAATTTCACTCTCCAGGTTTTCATGGTTTTCTCGATAAAGTTTATGGCTTCATGTGATATTTTGTAAATTTTGTGGCAGTTTATTATCCAGCTATACGGAACTATATCATATGCCTTTTTGTAATCAATCCAGGCAATAGCTAGATTTTTCCGTCTGGTCTTGCTCTCGTTTAGGATGGGCTGATATATGTACAGTACTCTGCTGTGCCTCTGGATCCTTTGCGGCATCCTTTCTGCTCCTCAGGCTTAAAAGCGAGTAGTAAATCTCTTCCCTTATTTGTGCTGTTAATATTTTCTACATCATCGGTAGGCAAGTTGTGGGTTGTCTCTAAAAATCGCTTTTAAAATCAATATAACGTTTTAATTTCCAAAAGATTTTCCGCTGCTTTTATTTTAATTTCTACATAATATGCCAACTGCCTCTTACAAAAGTATGATAAAACATCTTCAAAGGTTAAATGGTGGTCAGTGAAAAGATGTTAGCAGAAAATCTTTTGAAATACGAGGATCATTAAATAAGTTTCCTGACTTTTTTCCATGGGCACTTTTATTGATAGTACACACATGAAACTCTAGTCCCCTTCGAAATAATCTCCGGCTACAATGCACTTGTTGTACTGTTCCAACAACTTCTTGAAGGCCCCATGGAAGTCTTCTTCTGTGAGCGTGTCAATGACCTTCATCACAGCCTCTTTCATCTTCTCAATTGTCTCATAACGACAGACTCTGAGCTTAGGAAATAAGCAAAAGTCACAGGGACCAAGGTTTGGACTATTGGGAGGCTGAGGAACTGTCTTGATGCCCATCTTGGTCAAATAGTCTGTGACAACGATGGAGTTGTGGACTAGTGTATTGTCCTCGTGGAAATGCCACTGACCCGATTTGAAGAGTGCTGGCCTCTTCCGACCGAATCTGTTCATGAACTCCCTTAAAACTTCAACATAGTAACCCTTTGGCCAATCAACTCTGGTGTTCTGACTTCCTTACTCCTCCCACACCTCTCATTATCCCTCACAGACTCCCTGGCTTCTTGAATCTCTTATGCCACTCAAAAACTGATGCTCGATTCATGCAAGATGCTCCCAAAGCAGTCTGAAGCATTCCATACATTTCTGTGGCATTTTTTCCAAGTTTTAAACAGAATTTTATTGCATATCGTTCTTCTAAAGTGTCCTGACGTCCAGATTGCATTTTTGAAATTCACCAGCTGTGACAATCAGGCTTTAGTAGGGTGTATTCCAATTCCTGCAGTAGCAGTTCGTTTGAACGCGAAATCATAAGAATTAGTCAGTCATCCCATAAGATGTATAGCAATAACATACAGAATTTTCACGAATCTGCGACAATTTTAAATGCCTGTACAAAAAACATCTGGAAACTTATTGAATGCACCACGTATTATGAAAGAAAGACTTTTATTTGGGAACTTATTTAACAGTTCTCATCTTTTATTTTGCATTGAAATTCTTATCCATTTAAGTTTTCTATTTAAAAATACTAATTTACTAATAACAGTTAATTCTTTTTTTAAACTATCACCTGATTTACAATGTAAATATACAAACCGTCGAAATTAAAAATATTTAATTTATCTTTTTTTTCTTTGATTATGGCAGGTCTTTTAGACGTAAATCAAACTATCAATGGGAATAGATTGATTGTCTTTGTGTCTTACTTATTTTGTCTAAATGGACAACGTGCCATAATGTCATCGTCTTTTCACACCCTGATGTTCAACTTTAATCCATACTTTAATTTAAATTAAGAACGGACATCAATTGTTGCAAACATCGTACAATTTTAGAGTACAACGTTTTTATTAACCTTGTTTTTTATCGATCAATTCTGTTGCTTTTGGTCAGAGGGCAGAAGTCCATTTGTTTTTCTTTACGATGCTAATTTCTTTCCGTCGATCTTCTTGCATACCAATGTGATCAATAAAATAATGCTTCATAATAAAAAGAATAAAACTAATGCAGCTACGAAGATTTAATACATTTTCCTGTCGTAAGAAAAATAAAAAGTTAAAATATTAAAAATAGAAAATTGATTTTTTGTACCCCTTTCGTTCCAGAAAGTAAACTGCATGATTATTAAATATAAAAATTACTGGAAGCATTGATTTTAAAAGTCAATCAAACTGGATATTGTTAATATCGATAAAAAAGACAAGAACTGAATTGCGAAATCTTCATTTCTTGCATACACAGTAACAACAATGTTTATCAAATAAACATACGTGTGTACATCAAAAAGAGAATTATATATATATATATATATATATATATATGTTGTCCTGATGGAATTACTCCCAACTCCGGTTTAACTGGACTAAGTATACTATATATATATATATATAGTGGAAACATGTGTATATATATATATATATATATATATATATATATATATACGAGGTGCATAAGATAGGTTTCCAGACTTTTTTCGTATGGGCATTTAAAATTGTCGTAAATTCTTGAAAATGCAGTAAACTATTGCTCTACATCTTATGAGATGACTGACCAATTCTTATAATTTCACGTTGAAATGAACAGCTACAGAAGGAATTGGAATACACCCTACTAAAGGCAGATTGTCACAGCTGGTGAATTTCAAAAATGCAATCTGATTGTTTAATGTCATATCTAGGACACACGTCTAGGGGAGACGGTCTTACCCCTCTGCTAAGATGCAGACGGTGTATTCTACAACCGCGACCGAGTGGACTAAAAGTTGTTTTCGTTTTTAAAAAGATCTCTTTATTCTCTCCGGGTCCAACTAAAAGACTTGATTTGGCATGAAAAAATAGGAAAATTTCATCATTTTCTTTCATTTTGAAATAATTTCTTGTAAAAAGAACAAAACAGGAAGCAAATTTGCTTTCGATGTGAATTTGTTGCCAATTGCATAGGGATGTCCTCGTGGTGTAATGGTTAAAGCGCTGGACTGCAGAATCGTAGTAAGCTACTTCCAACTCCAGTTGCGATATGGCGTTCACTTTTGGACAAATACCCTTGGGAAATACAATAGCTATGGGTTAAATAGCATCACTGCAGTTCTTCTAGAAAGATGGCTTTGGCCTTAAATAACCCATGAAAGTTGATATGCTGTTAAACAAAAAAACCAAGCCCAATGCATTTGATGTTTTCACGGTTTTATTACATTTCGCTACAAGAAACCATCAATCAACCAGATGGCTACCGTAATAATAAGTTTAGGCAGAAAATGGCAATTATCGACAGGAATCCTTATATATTTCTGTTTTACCTATTATACTTAACTGTCTTTGCTCGTGGAAGATTCTAAGGGTGTTGATAGCTCAATACTCTCTCATATTGCTGGGGTGTCTCCCCTACGGATAGACCCACCCTCATGTGACATATACTGGCTAAGGTCTCTTCTGTGCAGTCTGGGAACAGTCACCAAGAACGGACATTGATATTCATGATTGTGTTAACCCGAGGTGGGGTTTCTCCAATCTATCGTTTATGGATGTACTATTTTCTTTCAATATATTTCTTATCACTCATTTTCGAGTCGTGTTATCATTTGAACCTCCCCTTGACCAGGACGCATATATATATATATATATATATATATATATATATATATATATATATATATATATATATATATGCAATTATTAGCTGAGGGAAACGATTGCATGAAGTGAAGAGATATTTAGATAGAATCCAAAGCAGAATATTTCAAAAGGCCTGTTGACCGAGTCTACAAACAGAAACATATAAATGGAATTAATGACTTTAACTTAATCCCAATAAACTTCTATATCTATGGTTATTTTGGCTTGATTCATTTTTTTCTCACTTGGAACTTCTTTATCAAGAGATGATATTCGCCGTGTTTAAAAAAGAGAAGTTCCAGCGTTTTAGTCTCTGAAATTAATATTAATAATTACCAATTGAAAAATTAATCGAAGTGGAGACACATGTTAGGTTTTAAAGCATTGACTGTTTTGTTAAAATGTAATAATTGAATGAACGTGTTGAATTTAGCTTTCATTTTTTAAATGAGTTTAGCAAATCAATATTCTTTGAAAAAAAAAAGAAGAAATTCAAATAATCCCAAACATGAAAAAATCTCTTTGTATTTCTTAATGAATTTCCCCCAATATTCAAACAGCAATGAAGTGGCTCAATGACTCTGACCTATCTTCAGATTGAACATTCGAATCATAATAAATTTGATTTCATTTCATGTATCTGTTTTCTTTGGAGTGATTCCTGACAATAAATCAATTAGACTAAAAGAAATCAGAGTTGTTCAGTGGAGATTTCGAAAGCTCAGAAATTATTTCATTATTTGTTTCGCCTGCTGACCCGTTTTGTAAAAGCGTTGTTATGAGGATTACGTTTCACTTAGTCTCATTGGTCAATCTTTTCCCATCCTTAGAGTGACGCAATACCAAATCCCGAGCACGGATATAAGTAGTTAGTTACAACAGTATTGATGCAGAGTTAGAAACTTAAATTTCAAATTTAAATATCTTTATCATTATTAGCAAAATTTTAATATTTTTATTATTAGTAGCAAAAATATAATAATTACAAAAATATAATGATTACAATTTGATCATTGACAAAATAAAATAATAAATAAATAAATTAGATAAATAAAATAGAATAAAACAGAACAAAATGAAATAAAATAAAATAAATTAAAATAATGAATAGAAAAAAAAAAGAAAAAAATTTTAAAACTATCGAGGAAAGAAATTATTTTTTTGGTAAAGTTGATTTATTTTTCACTTATGAAATATTTAAACAATTTGAATCCCAAAAATATGTATTGCAATCTGAATAGCGAAAGTTGGCAAAAAGTCTTCGACAATTGGCGAGAAAAGAAATGAAGAGAAATCTGCCTCCAGTCACTTTGCGAACAAATGAAATTACAACACAGATTAAGGAATTACGCTATAGTATAGTCGTGCTAAATTGAAGTAATATCAGAAGGATCGTAAATCCTGATCACCAGGGAAATTTTCTCGTAAATACTGTTTCACTATTCCCTTTAATTCTGTTGAAATGTGGCTTCGATTTAAAATGCTTCTCTCTTTGTTTTATGTATTCGTAAATTACTAGCCATTGAAAGGAACTAAATGTTTAAGAGAACCAATTTCTAATAGACAGATGGTGGTACATTTTGAACATCTCCTCTCGAAAATAACACTGAAGATTTTCTAATCAAGTTGTTTAAAAATATATTTTTCTTAGATTGCGTATAAGAATATATATATATATATATATATATATATATATGTGTGTAAAATTTTAATGTACATATACACTTTGAATATATTGTCATCCACAGACAGATCTGTTTCGTTCTATCAAAACTCATCAGTGCGGCTAGACATTAGCTTCCCGTAGCTGGGATCGAAACCCGGTTGACTCAAACACCAAGCCAAGCTTCTAACCATTCAGCCACAAAAACCCATTAGCTGCAAAGTAAATTTTAAACGGTTATGAATCACAATTACTATTGTTTACATACATCCGTTCAACGGCTACCGAGACCGCAATTCATATACGAAGAGGCTTGCAATAAACGCTAATGGTAACACGATTACTTCCTTGCCAGAGAACTCAACCTTACGTGGGTAGGGGAGTATATATCTCTATAGTCATCCACAGACAGATCTGTTTCGTTCTATCAGAACTCATCAGTGTGGTTAGACATTAGATTCCCGTAGCTGGGATCGAAACCCGGTTGACTCAAACGCCAAGGCAAGCTTCTAACCATTCATATATATATATATATATATGCTCTTCCATGGGGGTTGAGCACTCTGGCGAAGGAATTGTAGGCCGCCGCTAGCGTAATGCAAAGCTCTTCGAAAGAATTGAGCACTCTGGTAGCCGATAGGGTATAAAAAATGTAAATAAACGGTTGCTGCTGCTGTTGCTGAATAAATACCTGAAAAATTCCCTTGGCCAACGTTGTCCGCTTGGTGGCCGAGAAGTCTGAAACTTAGTCTAACGTAAAGTTGGACGAGTTTCGATCCCGGCTTCGAGCGTCCTACGTGTCTAGACACACTGAAGAGTCCTAATAGAACGAAACAGTCTGTTTGTGGATGACAATATATATATATATATATAATTTGAATGTACATATACACTTTGAATATATATATATATATATATATATATATATATATATATACTCTTGGTATACTCTTTTCTTTCTGCCGTTTAAAAAAAATCTATCATTGTTCATGCAACAATTTTTTTCTATCATTAAGCTCTGATGAAGTTATAATAAAATCGAGACGTTGACTTTACCACAATTAGTAAATTCCTCACTTTTGGAGTGCTTTGTTTTTTCTATTTTCTTCTTACTATCGAATTTATTTACTTAATTTACTTCCATACATATATATCATCATCATCATGTCGTGCCGCTAGCACGGATATCCCTGATCTTCTCTCGCCACTTCTCCCTATCGTTCATCGCCTCTGGCAGGTCTTCAGGGCTACATCCTGTATCATCACTTAGCTGCTGTATGTATGTTCTAACTGGTCGTCCTGCATTTGCTTGGCCATATGCGGGGGTCCATCGAAGTACGTCACTTATAAGCTCTTCCTTGCTTCTCCAGCAGTATCCTGCGTGTCTGGTTCGTCTAACTTGGATAGTTTTCGCGATGGGAGGCTGGTGGCCGTATAGTTGGTGCCTTGTGGGGTGTTGATGCCAGGACTTGTTCAATATTGCTCGCAACATTCTTGTGTAATTGCCGTCTAGCTTCTTCTTCAGCCGTTTAGTTAGCGTCCATGTAGTGCATCCATATAGCAGTATCGACACGGCCGCTGCCTGGAAGAAACTGCGTTTCATTTTATCGGTCAGGTCTGATTTCCATATGATCGAGAGCCTATCGATAGCTGTCCATGCCTTCTTTAGTTGTGTGTCGATGTCTTTTTCGGTTGATGAGACACTGCTTCCTAGGTAGGTGAATTTGTCTACTAGTTTCAGAGAGGTTCTGTGTAGTGTGGAAATGTCGCCTGTTTGGTTATAGCACACACACACACACACACACACACACACACATATATATATTCACTGAAATGAATAGATATGCGCTCATCTTTATACCTAAATATGTAGTCATGTACAGAAATATTCATATATATATATTTTTCATCATACAACGTGTGAAAGCACGTGCGATACCATGTCCTCATCAGCCGCCATCCAGGGGTGATGACACAGTTTCAGTAGCTCAAGGCAGTACTGCCACATAGCGCTACCAAGCAGCTTTTGCCACCGGACAGGGCATTAAGATAATCATATATATATATACGCCAGATCAATTAAATGCAGAGACTATATTGGACGTTAATCTTCATTTTCTGAGTGCAGTTTGTGATTTAAAAAAAGCGTTTACATTCAGCAGTTGATGTTATTACGCGTTTACAGTAACCGTTTCTTACGTAATCACACGGGAAAGGTGTTTCCGCGTGTATTACCTTTGTGCTGAAAACGTTCTCGCTTTCGACCAAATCCAACTTGATGCATATCGCGCCGTGGTATGCATATATACATATATGTGTGTGTGTGTGCTTGTGTGTACCTATACATCATGATCATCGTCAAGTCATAGTTAGAGCACGGAGTCCATTTACTCTCTCTCTCTCTCCTCTCTCTCTCTCTCTCTCGGGGTGTAGAATAAAAATTAGGAATATTCTACTATAATAATAAACAAGATTAATTCTAATTCTAAAAAATAAACAAAAAAATGAGAAGAGAGACACAAAATAGTAAATTTACTCCGTGTGACTATCATTTTATTGTTTTCAATTATTAAGCTGGGTTTTATGGCATATCAACCATTGTAGGTTATTTAATGCCAAATCCTTTTTATACATATATATTAAGTATATATGATTTGGTTTGGTTGGGTTTTATAGCTTATCAACCATTGTAGGTTATTTAATGCCAAATCCTTTTTATATATATATATATTAAATATATGTGATTTGGTTTGGTTGGGTTTTATGGCATATCAACCATTGTAGGTTATTTAATGCCAAATCCTTTTTATACATATATATTAAATATATGTGATTTGGTTTGGTTGGGTTTTATGGCATATCAACCATTGTAGGTTATTTAATGCAAAATCCTCTTTATATATATATATTAAATATATATGATTTGGTTGGGTTAGGTTTTATGGCATATCAACCATTGTAGGTTATTTAATGCCAAATCCTCTTTATACATATATATCAAATATATATGATTTGGTTTCGTTAGGTTTTATGGCATATCAACCATTGTAGGTTATTTAATGCCAAATCTTCTTTATATATATATATTAAATATATATGATTTGGTTTGGTTGGGTTTTATGGCATATCAACCATTGTAGGTTATTTCACGCCAAATCCTTTTTATACATTTATATTAAATACATAGGTTTTGGTTTGGCTGGGTTTTATGACATATCAACCATTGTAGGTTATTTAATGCCAAATCCATTTTTATGTAAATAATCAGTTCTATTTCCAACAATTCAGTTTAGCATAAGTACACAGTTTAATTGTCAAAAACATTTCCATTTCAAACTATTCAAGCAGATATATGTAGCAATTCAGTTAAGTGTAAATACAGTTTTAAAGTCGAAAAACAGTTCTATTTCAAATAATTCAGTTAAGCATATGCACGCAGTTTAAATGTAAGTACGGTTTAATTGTCAAAAACGTTTCTATTTCAAGCTATTCAGTTTACTCAAACAATTCATTTTAGCATAAGTATGCTGTTAGTTCTATTTAACCCATAGATAGTGCTCTATCAGGTGCTACCACTCCTGGTCAGAGTGGACCTGGGAGCGATGGCAATGAAGGGGTAATCCACATTCCCCAAAGCTTCAGCACCGCTGGAACCTCACCATCAGATTGTTTAGTGTCATATCCAGGACACTCGTTAGGGGGGGTCTTACCCCTCTGCAGAGGTGCAGTCAGTGTATTCTACAGCCCCAGCCGACTGGACAATATTATAATGTTGTATAGCCACCTAATAAATATGCATATATACACATATACATACAGAATACATATTGACACAATAATTAATTCATATTAACACCAAAGGGCACTTCTGTTGTATAGCCACCTAATAAATATGCATATATACACATATACATACAGAATACATATTGACGCAATAATTAATTCATATTAACACCAAAGGGCACTTCTGTTGTATAGCCACCTAATAAATATACATATATACACATATACATACAGAATACATATTGACGCAATAATTAATTCATATTAATACCAAAGGGCTCTTCTGTTGTATAGCCACCTAATAAATATGCATATATACACATATACATACAGAATACATATTGACGCAATAATTAATTCATATTAACACCAAAGGGCTCTTCTGTTGTATAGCCACATAATAAATATACATATATACACATATACATACAGAATACATATTGACGCAATAATTAATTCATATTAACACCAAAGGGCTCTTCTGTTGTATAGCCACATAATAAATATACATATATACACATATACATACAGAATACATATTGACGCAATAATTAATTCATATTAACACCAAAGGGCTCTTCTGTTGTATAGCCACATAATAAATATACATATATACACATATACATACAGAATACATATTGACGCAATAATTAATTCATATTAACACCAAATGGCTCTTCTGTTGTATAGCCACATAATAAATATACATATATACACATATACATACAGAATACATATTGACGCAATAATAAAGACGAGCGAAGACTTCTTTAAAAACTATACCTCTCACTTTATTGAAAAGGGTTGTGTGTGAGAGGGAGTTAGAGACTGAACAAAGACTGCAACATATTGACCTTCCCAGCCCCTCCGCACCGAGCCGTGTGTCGTTCTCGTTCTCCTGGACTGCTCAACCGGAGGCCTTGGGGCCTTCTCCGCTGGGCGCTGTACACTCTACCGCATCTTGTCTCTAACTCATCTGATCTCCATCTGGTTTGGTCTCCAAACTGCTCAATCGGGGCCGGAGGGCCCACTCTGCTGAGTGCTGGCTTTCTCTCTCGCATCTTCTCTCCAACTGCTCTGGTCTCCAAACTAACTGACTTCCTGTTTTCACCGAGTTATATAATAGTTCAACGCCCCTTCTTCTTGTGGGCGTCACAATTGCACTCATTCAACCCATCCACGGTCAAGGTTATAATTCTGATATTCCTCGACCAGATGCACCTGTTATTTACATAGGTGCATTTCCTATTTTGACAGCTCAGCCGGGTCGTAAGTCAATATACAACAATATCAATACGTCTTCAACACGATTTGCATGCCTTCAAAATAAATTCTTCAGACATTTTATTCCATTTCACCTTAATAGCAGTCTTAAGCAAAGTAATATTTGAATGAGAAATAACATTTGTTTTGCTTTCCTAAACGTCGCATATAGCGTAATCAGGGTGTTTAAGGTCTGAGTTTAAAACTTTTTTAATTGCTGTTCTCACAGTTTTCTCGTGGACTCTCAATTCGTTATTTTGCTTTCTTATTAACGTTGTGAGGTCCTTAATCACCGTTACGAGAGTGGTTAAAAAGTCTTCTTTTCGTTTTTTTGTTCAATCCTCCACTGCCCTCCTTTTTTTTCCTTAAAAAGCTTTATTTCTGTAAACATTTTTCTTTGCTTTGTATACTGTGGACAAAGAATCTTTGGCTTGGTTTCGACGTTAAGCAAATCATAGATTCTTTGTCGTTTCTTTTCTTGCTCACTCATATTTTTGTACTTATCAGACTAAAAAAAGAACAACTTAAAAAATATTCCATATTTACTTGTAAAACATGTGCACTCTGGAAGCCGATAAGATATAAAAATGTAAACAAATGAACGCTGCTGCTGCTGTTGCTGCATAATACCTTATAATTCATTAGCCAACGTAGCACGCTTGTTGGCCGAGCGGTCTGATACTAATTCCAATGTAAAGTAGGGCGGGTTTCGATCCCAGCTTCAAGCATTCTACGTGTTTAGCCACACTGAAGAGTTGTGATACAACTAAATAGTCTGTCTGTGGATGACAACACATATATATATATACAGAAATAAAATAATGTAGCGAAATATTAATATACAACCACGAATTCACATCTGCTTACGCAACGTGCTGCGTTTGTAGCTTGGCGTAACCTCATAAAACACGAATTCATACGTAACTGTAACACATACACGCATATGCATACACCCAAATACACTCACATACTTACAACCACACGTAAGCATACATACGAAATCCCAACAGTTTTTGTCAGTATTTTTTCGTATTTTTCAATTTTCGATTCATTTCATTTTCTTAACTGCCTGATGATTGTTGTTTTGCAAAAAAAAAAAAAAAAAATTCATGAAACCCATGGTGGCAGTCTAAATTCCATGAATTAAATATATATATATCTAATATATATACATTTATTATTGTAATACAATGGCCGAGGGATTTCGTTTTATGCCTTAGGGTTTAGTTTGGCTGAGAACCTTTCGGCTCAGTGCATGGGTTACTTAGGTGCAACATTAACGCAGGTGTTCACGCGCGTGCGCACGGGGCGGATGTCTCCCTCAGAGATGTCACAAAGGCCGAGATGGGAAACGGGGCTACATAGTGCGAGTGACGTCACGCACCGGAAGCGTGTGGAGGATTTTTGGGATTTTGAAAAAGTCAGGGAGTTGAGTTGAGTTCTGCCTCGGGAGAAGACGGTTGGGTTTCGCTTGCTCGCCGAAGCCAGGCCAGTGGCCAATGTGGCGGGTGCCACACGTATGGGGAGAGGGCAGATGAAAAAGCCAGAATAGAAAGAATGTGTATCTCCCTCTTTATGTCGAAGAACCTTTAAACTCAAAGATAATGAAAAAGTTTTGTACCTGAACTAAGAAGTCGTAAGTGTTTTTCATGTTTCGAGATTCCTATGTTCTATGTATATATGTTATAAACATTCTATGTAGGTTTCGCATACTCGTATCAAGGGTATGGTATATTATCATTCTATATATATATGTATGTGTGTGTGTGTGTGTATAATCTTATTGTATCGTATTTGTTTAGAGGACTATTGCAATTTAAAGAAATATGAACTCGATGTATTTTTAAATGTTTTTGGACGTTGTAACCATGGTGCCACGTGGGGTGTTTCAACGCCATGCGGAAAAGACGTGACTTCAGTTGTCTAAACATTAGCATAAGATTCAAAATGAATTCTATTAAGTTTGGGTTGTATATTTCCAATATGTAGCGCCTCGAGAATTTAGTTTTTGCTTGTTATTTTGTTGTTCTAATATTTTGTGTTTTCGGTAAGAATTTTCCAAAATTCTGTTGTCGGGCATGGATGTTTTTTTAGATGTGCTATGGAATGGTATCAAAAAGGTGTATGGTAAGGCTTCTTGATAGGGTAGTTGAGGTTAAACCGACGTATTTATTGTTGTTTTCAGAAATACAATCTCCTAAAGGACATTCGAATTCATATATAACTTTAGTTTTTAGCAAAACTCCAATCGAGGTAGAGGAATTATTTATTTATGACCAAGTTGGAGGTTTTAAATTTATTATAGTATATGAAAAGTTTTTTTTTTAGGATCAGTGAGGAGTATGTTTCTTTGAATAAATGTTTTTAATATATTTTCATCTAATTTATAATTGTTGTGCATTTGGTTGTGGAATTAATTTTGAATCCAGTGCTAATGTACTTAAATGTCTTTAACTACTGATGCTATTTATAGAAATAAATTTTAAAAAGTAAACACTACACAATACACCAGTACAAACACTCATTTTTACAAAGTAGTAATATACATACAAAAGTTACATCATTTTTGTAATACATCCTCTCCTGATGATGGTCCAAAGTAGGGCAGAAAATACTTGGGAAATAACTAATAACAGAAGGTTTATCAACCAATTCCCGCTGAATATCTTAAGATCGACACGGCAACTCGAAATGATAGACACAAAATATGTGGACAAAAATGTCTATAATGTTCAATCAAATATGTATCGATGATGAAATGCTGCATATATATATATGCATATATATATATATATTCCTTACAAAAATCGATAATCGATAAAACCATGTTTATTCTTCGTTTATTTATTTATTTTTTAAAGAATCACACAATGAAGGCCAGGAAATCAATTTAAATTATAGTAAAGAAATGAATATTTGTCAAAAGGCAGATGTTGGTGTTCCAGTGAATTAGAATGAAAATGAATAAATCTCAAAACTTATGTACATATCATTTTCGGCACTTGGAACACTTTCGAAGTGTTATATAGCCGGGAGAGCAGATCAAGTGACGACAAGACTCGTTTTATAAAATATGTATTGTTTATTTACGAACGGTTAAAATGTTGCGAGAGAGAGAGAGAGAGAGAGAGAGGGGGGGTCGGGCTACTATGATTGACATCACATCTTCTTAACCCACGAGATACATATTTTTAGAGCCTTGCTTCTTTCACGGGAGGTTTGATACAGAGCCTGCTTCTTAACCCGGGGCCGCTTGATTCCCTGGCGGACGTTTCTACTCGCTGACTGCTCTCCGATTGACAGACCGCCTGATTGACCGCATCACTATAGATTTTCTGGACGCCCACACATAATTCGTCCGGTGCAATTCATGCGATTCATTACCTCTGTCCCTAGTTTATCTTAAGACACTGCTGTATCCTGTTTACGAAATATATATAACAGAAGAGGATAGTAGAATCAATGGAGAATTGGAAAGCCCACAGAGAACTGAAACCATTTCGACGGAATCACTGGAATATAGATAGAACTTTGAAACTTCTACGGGGGCGGGGAGAGTCTCCGTCGCGTAGTAGTTTACGTGCTGGACTGCGAGATCGTACTGAGCGAGTTCGAGCCCCAGTCGCTCCATTGCATTTACTTTTGGACTAACACCCTTGAGAAAAGACTACCCCCTTATCCCGCCAGCATGGTTTTAGAATACGTCAACTGTATCCCTGTAGGGGAGTTATACCCCTCAAGGAATGTTCCCACAAGATGATGTGGCTCTAGTTCAGGAGCTCGGAGGAATGTGGAGTAACCCTTCATTGCTATTACTCACAGGTACACTCTGACCCGGAGTGGTAGAACTTGTTAGAGTCTCATATATGAGTCAAATTTAATTATTTCATATATTTGAAACTACTTAACTGTGTGCAAACAAATGACTAATGATAAATTGAATTATTAGTATTAGATAGCAATACTTTGAACCGTTTAATCGTGTGCATATAAATGAATATTGTTGAATAAACTTATTTATGTTAAATATCAAAACTTGAAACCATTTAACTGTGTGCAAATAAAACATTTACTGGAAGCAATAATTGAAATCGCTTCACTGTGTACAATAAATGATTGATATCAAATAGTGTTATATATTGATCCTTGACCGAGCCGTCAATCAGATATGCACCTGTGTAAATAAGCAGAAGAAGAAGCAGAAACAAGTGGACGTCATGAAATAATATATGCAGATACCGGCGGCAGTTGAGTCTGTTAGTGACAGGAAGGCCAGAGTGAGAACCAGTTAGCAGAGTGAGAACGCTTCCTGGTGGCAGTGACCCTCAGCGACCCCCGGTTTAGCAACCACAGCCAAGATGCGGAAGAAGTGCTAAGTGGGTTCTTGTAGATAACACGGCGTGCTATGGTCAAGAGGAGAAGTTGGGTCAATATAGCAGTCTGTCCCTGTCTCCACCTATCTCTCACACACCACAGAAACATCAACCTTTTCGAGAATAAAGTTTGAGATGTATATATTTTTATAAAGAAGTGTGTTCGTTCGTTCACTGAAGTCGTAAATCATGTTTGATTATGTTTCCACTTATATTTGTATTTGTACGTCGGTATACAACAATAGAATTATCAACGTTATGTTATATAGTCGTGAGAAATAAAGTAATGGCACTTTTTTTACAAAAATATGTCTTTATTTCTCTTGAAAGAGGCCAAATCTTCTCAGGTGTGAGAGAGACAGACGGAGAATAGCGGAGACGGAGGGAGACAAAGACAGACGGCGATATTGACCCACAACTTTTTCTCTTGACCATACCACGCTGTGTAATCTTCAAGGCCCCACTTAACACTTCTTCTGCTTCTCGGTCGGAGGTCCACTGTGGGCTGCTTTGTGGGACCAAGCGGATCGCCCGCCACTCGCTGTCGCTCTCCGTGACTGACTGAATTCCTTCTGTCTGCAAGCTGAGACTGACTCAAGACTGACTGTATTTCACGTGGGCATCTGCATATATCATTTCATAACGACCTTACATTTCCTTTAAACCACGTGACTGCTTCCATTTATTTACACAGGTACTTCATGTGTAGAGAAAACTCTGATTGACGGCTTGGTCAAGGGTCAATATGCAACAGTTCGATATATTTGTGACCATTTGGAAGCAGATTAGTTCTAACTCGTTCAAAAATAAAACTACCGACAATCATATAGGAATGTATAAGATTTGGCATTGATCATTCATCAAGTGTTGATATATCATTAAACCAAATGAACTCGGCCAAGTCGGCTGGGGCTGTAGAATTTCCGCAGAGGGTAAGACGTACCGAAGATTTAACTGCATCTGAGGTGCACATGGTGTAATGGTTATAGTCGTAGGAAATGGACACGGCGACACGAGTTCAAAATCTGGACGAGGCTGATTGCATTTCACATAGCACTAATACCCTTGGGAAAGGTATGAATCCAATTATTCTCCCTCCAGCGATGGATAAATAGAAGGGCAGACTGTAGTCTAGGAGAAGGAACACTCCGTTTAAAAATTGACCTTGTGTTATATCCTGCCCGAGCGGAGGGGTTGGTAAATATGGATGAAACTGTATCTGATGGTAGGGCATCAAACCAAGAGCTTTGTGGAATGCTGAGTATCCCTTCAATGCTATTACTTCTTGGTCTTTTCTGACCTGGAGTGGTTATACCTGTTATTGCCCAATCTGTCGGGGCTAACAGAGCTGTTTAACTATCTGGGTGAAAAGAAATGACTGATGTTCAATTAGATTGTAAGTACTGCATAGCAATTGTTGAAATCATTCAACAGTGTGTAGAAGAAATGATTGATACAAAATATTATCAATCATTTTTTGCACAGACAGGAATACTTGAAACCACACAACTGGCGTAAGTGATTGTAAACAATTTTTTTGTATTAGATAGGAATACTTGAAACCATTTAATGGTGTGCATACAACTGAGCTCTGACTTGTTTAAAATGTTACCTATAAACTATTCGCTTACAAATCCCTCCCACATATATATATATGTGTGTGTGTGTGTGTTGAGTGTGTGTGTAAACAGGATTTGGTATTAAATAACCTGCAAAGGTTGACATGTTCTAAAACTTAACCAGCATACCAACCAACCAACCTAAATAATTTAACTATGTGCAAACAATTTTTTTCATCGCACGTGCGATACCCTGCCCATCAGCCACCAACCAAGAGTGATAACACAGTTTCGGTTGCTCAAGGCGGTACTGCCATTCCTGGCACTACCAAGTAACTTTTGGCCCAAGACAGGGTATTTAATATATATATATATATATATATATATATATATATATATATGTGTGGATATATATATATATATATATATATATATATATATATATATATATATATATGCCAGATCAACCGAAAGGAGAAATTGTATAATACGTTCATCTGCATTTTGTGATTTTTAAAACGCGTTTACTTTCAGCCGTTGATGTCATTACGCGCTTGCAGTAACCGTTTCTTAATGTTACATAATCACACGGGAACGGTGATTCCGCGTGCATTTCATACATGATTTAGTATATATATATATATATATATATATATATATATATATATGCTAGATCAACCAAAAGGAGAAATTACTTTGTACGTTCAATATTAATATTATTAATGTTAAGTAGAATTATAAGCGTAAGATAGCAATACGTGAAGCCATTCAACTGTGAGCAAGCAAATGAACTCTTTTGTTTATATATCTATCTATATATATGTGTGTGTGTGTGTGTATAGGATGTAGAACCAAAATTAGGAATATTCTAGTATAATAATAAACGACTCTATTATAAACCAAAATAAATATCAATTTAAAAAGTAAACAAAAAATTAGAATATAGACACAAAACAGTAGATTTATTCAATGTGGCCGCCATTTTTTTCTATTATTGTATCAACACATCTTCGAAACGATTTGTATGCCTTCAAAATTAATTCTTCAGACATTTTATTTTTGGATGGAAAGTAGCATTTGTTTTGTTTTCTAAAACGCCACATATAGTGTAATCAAAGTGGTTAAGGTCTGAGTTTAATGGAAATCATAAATGAACTTCAATAATTTTTCTGGTTTGGTTCGGCGTTAAGCTAATCATAGATTCTTTGTTGTTCTTTTCCTTGCTCTCTCTCTCTCATATTGGGCTGAATTTTAATTAAAAACTTCTTGAATATTGGAGCTAATAATAGAAATTTAGATCTATCTCGTTTTTTTTAAAATTTGGACTAATCAGACACAAAAAATGTTTTAAGAATTATTCCATATTTAGCTTTCGATATATATATATATATATATATATATATATATATATATATATATATATATATATATAATCAGATGACTTACTATTAGATAACCAACAATCTTTTATATGCCATAAAATCCAACCAACCATCCAACTCTCCTGCTATAGGTTATATAGTACCTCTACTCTTCCTTTACAAGGATCGCTTTGGCATTAAATAAACCACAAAGGTTAATATGCTATTGAACAAAATAGCCTAACTTGACCAGAAACTTCAATATACATACGCAGGGGGTGATATAAAGTATCACATTTCTTTAGAGTTATACTCTCTGGTTTTTAAAAGAATCCTATTTTGTTAAAATGTTTACAACACTTTTAAGTTTAATGGGTATTAGCATTTCACAAACTGTTGGCGTGACCGAGAAACATTTTCGGTTATTAAAAATAAAGATATTACAAAATCGTTTTGCCTTTTCTAAATCGAATCAATTTCAAGATGAAAAAAGATTGCCCAGTCGGCTGGGGCTGTAGAATACACCGACTGCTTCTCTGCAGAGGGGTAAGACCCCCTCAACGAGTGTCCTGGATATGACACTAAACAATCTGATGGTGAGGTTCCAGCAGTGCTGGAGCTTTGGGGAATACGGAGTACCCCTTTATTGCCATCGATCCCAGGTCCACTCTGGCCCGGAGTGGTAGCACCTGATAGGGCCCTATCTATAGGTTAAATAGAACTAACAGCATTCTTATGCTAAACTGAATTGTTTGAGTAAACTGAATAGCTTGAAATAAAAATGCTTTTGACAATTAAACCGTACTTACATTTAAACTGCTTGAGTATGCTTAACTGAATTATTTGAAATAGAACTGTTTTTCGACATTAAAATTGTATTTACACTTTACTGAATTATTACATATAACTTCTTGAATAGTTTGAAATAAATGTTTTTGACGATTAAACTGTATACTTATGCTAAACTGAATTGTTTTAAATAGAACAGATTATTTGCATAAAAATGGATTTGGCGTTAAATAACCTACAAAGGTTGATATGCCATAGAACCCACCAAACCAAACCAACCAACCATGAAAACAAAGAAAAGAAAGTGTTACATAGCCAGATATACGGATGTGTGAAATGTACATAGGATGTTCATAACTCATATATAGATAACATAGGAATCCCGAAACACAAAAAACACTTGACGACTTCTTAGTTCAGGTACGAAACTTTTTATTACCTTTGAGTTAAAAGGTTCTTCGACATAAGGAGAGAGATACACAATCTTTCAATGCTGACTTTTCCATCTCCCCCCACCACCACCATCATGTGCGACACCTGCCGCAAGGCCTCGGCGAGCTCCGAAAGACAACCGTCTTCCTCGGACGCTAAAATTCAACTCTGACTTTTCTCAAATCTCATCCCACGTTTCCGGTGCATGACGTCACTGACATCCCTGGCCATATCCTCTATCTGGGATTTTTATTGTGACATCTCTGATTGACACGTCCGCTCCGCGTGCGCGTGAGCACCTGCGCTCATGTTTGCACCTAACTAACCCATGCACTGAGCCGAAAGGTTCTCAGCCTAACTAAACCGAAAGGCAAGATATATAAAACGAAATCCCTCGGCCATTATATTAAAAAAGGAAAGTAAAATAATTCAAAAAAGAAATATTTGTATAAATCTGTTTTCATCTTCATCTGTAAAACATACTTAAGTTTTATGAACATATTCAATTGTAATATAATTGCGGAGGTATTTCATTTTATATATCTTGCCATTCGGTTTAGTTAGGCTGAGAACCTTTCAGCTTAGTGCATGGGTTAGTTAGGTGCACACATTGAGTGCAGGTGTTCACGTGCGTGCGGGGCAAATGTGACAATCAGAGATTTTACAATAAAAACCCAAGATAGGAAATGGACCGGGGACGTGAATGACGTCATGCCCGGAAGCGATGGGCTGAGGATTTTGGAATTTGAAAAAAAAAAGCAGTGAGTTGAGATTCAAGTCTAGAGGAAGGTAGTCGATTAGAGGAAGGGGTCAGATGGAAAAGTCAGCATAGAAAGAAATTGTGTCTCTCTCTCCTCATGTCGAAAAACATTAAACTCAAAGAGGTAAATAAAAAGTTTCGTACCTGAACCAATTTCGTGTGTTTTTCGGATTCCCTATGTCTATTTCACATATCCGTATCTTGGTCGTATATTTTTGGACCTTTATGTAACACAATGAAGTCCAGGTTAAAAGAGTGGTAAGTCTTACCCAAACTTGAACATCTTTAGACCTTATTTTCCCAATGAAAGTATCATTGGGGATCGAGAAAAGTTTTCATAAACGGGTCAAAGCCTGGTCCGTTTACCCAAAAATGTTTCGTTCCCCAAAGATATCTGAATGGGGGAAAAACATCTAAAATATTCGGCTTCGAATTAACCATACCACCCTTTTAACCGGGTCTAATATATGAATATATAATAAATGTAATTTTTGAAAATACTCTAGGTTGATAGGTGGAGATGTGCTTGAATCTTTAAACTGCCAAATTTGCGAATTGCTCTTAAAAATTTTAGCAACGCAAAAAGTGTAAACATATTTTTAATGTATACATTAAATAAGAAAACATACGCTGAAAAAGATGTTCGTCAATGTGAGTTACTTGTCTTGATAGACCGAAAGAGAACACAAATGAAACTACGCCCACTTAACCTTATTAGGCAGAGGCGAAAATAATAGAACCACACCTTCTCTTAACGATTCTACACATTAACAAGTTTTCACTTTTCTCTGTTGAATTACAGCAGTACCTTCACACAGATGAATCTTTAAGCTTGAAGACAATAATAAATAGATAGATAGATAGATAGGACCAGACTGGAATAGATAGATAGATAGATA